>CM076580.1:1519591592-1519748030 GCA_034641835.2 Pinus albicaulis
GTTTTCTAAGTAAGACAAGAAATAACTATAGAGGTAATTCCTTTATCATCAACAAATAAACAAGAACGACAATGAATTTAATGTGTCAAAAGCAGAATTATTGCACCTGGAGGAAAATAATTCAAGGTTGCCTTTATGGTGTTGCCCTTGTTGTAGTAAATCTATCAACTAATCACATCTCTAGGTTGATCAAAACATGCTGAAGGTATTAAAGGAGGTTGGTGAAAGTGTTTCAGATTTGCAGATAGATCTTGGTAGGCTTTAGTTATATGCCTTTCCCCATATTTAGTATGTTGGAGATCACATGCATATTAAGAAGAATCGAATGAAGAGTTATTGGCAGTGACATGATGGATTTATTTTGGATATCACATAAATTCAGGAGTCAAAGAAAACTTTATCTGACGCTGGGCTAGAGATTCTGACCAATGTGCCTATTATGCATGGCCACAAGCATTTCGTCTCATCCTGCAAACTGCTAGTAGAACGAGTTTGGAATGCGAGTTTGTAAAAAGGTTGAAGTCATAGGTATATAGTGTGGTGAATAAGGTATGAAATCAATTCTTCCAACAACAACATTGGATGTATATCAGCACATACAGGCTTTAAAGATTCATTTTTTAAAATAATTTTGTCCCCAACAATTAAAGTAATACCATCTATGGAAATACAACACGATTTTGCAAGAAGGATGAGAATAGTATTTGTAGTATTTGAGGATGAATATATGTCATTTATTATATATGGATTAAGAATAGAATATTTGATATTCCTTCCAGTGCCACAATTTTTATCCACTGCTAATATTTAAATGGGATGTCACCTATCTCTTGTACAGTTACAACCAATGCAAGCTATTGCAAGGGCCTTCTATCCCTAGACATGGTGTTTAATTATAAAATACATGACGGATGACATGTGCACTATGCAATGGATGCCACTTTTTCAACATATTTTTTTATTAATAAACAGATACAAGGTAATTTGGGGAAAGAGCTTGAGGGTTTGATTCTTCTTAGACAGAGACAGAAAATGAAGAGACCACTCAGGCAGAATTCAAAGGTTGGAAAATTTGGTGGTCTACTGAAACATGAAGAAGGACATCATGTGGCAGGAAACCATCGGAAAGAACATCATGCTAGATGTTGTGTATATGTATCAATTGTGGAGCAGAATAAAAAAGGGAACAATAATTCAAATCCTCAAGTTCGTGATGATGCAAATGTTTAAAGTAATTTGTTAGAGGATAATGGTAGGAAGAATAGTCAATCCGTTTTAAAGCATGCATCATGAATTGATGAGGTGACAAAAGTCTTATAAAAGTCTTGACAAAATTAAGAGAATTCAAGGAAAACAATGGAGGTTAGGTTGATGAGTAGTGCACAAATTTACTGTATTGGTCATTCTCTAGAGAGGGAATTAAGGCATTCTAAAAAAAAATATCCCTCACTCTATTGTTTTACTTATGAGTCATGAGAAGCACCACTAGCACTGGGAAGGAGGGAACTTGTTTGATTTTATACCAAATGGTATCACAAATACAATCACTTTTTGTGCTTACTAGAAGAGCAATATATTCACCCTGTTGTTGAAAAATTCATGTGTGTTATTAGTGTATTTGATCAATCTCTCTCAGACCAAAGCAACTCAGAAGCACAAAAATATTTATGTGCAGTGAGTCTGATAACCATGCCAATGTTCATTTAGCACCTAAAACAAGCCTTGAACCTAAAGTTGTTGGCATCACAAAATATTTAAATACTGTTGGACAACATAAAAGTCTATGTTATGGGAATAAGCCTTGTTAAGAGCACAAAGACAATTAAAGATGTGTTGACTTCTTTTGTTGAAAATTAGTTGGGAAAAGAAAAAGGGCTTGAAAGGCAAGTTTCTATCGGAATTGGTTCTCCTCAGAGGGGAGGGCATTTTTCACATCATTTAAGTATAATGTTAGCAGAGAAAAAATATTATCATAAGTAAATAAGTTAAGGGAACGATGACCTGCGTATGATCATAAGACAATTTGTTTGATGTGAACTAGAAGATGGAAACCTGGAAGAGAATATCCAATCAAATGTTACCCTTTGATATTCATGGGTAATATATGAATTCATCTCAACCAATCCTCCTATATACTTTATAATGCTTGCTTATTCATGTAAAAATGAGAGTTGCCTCACAAGTTGTTGCATGCTATTCAACGGTGTGCATCCTTTAGAATAATTGCAAACTAAAAATGTTTTCCAGGTGTTGAGAAATGATGGATGAGTTTCCCATCACACATCATCCCAGATTTCCATTGTTTGATAAGGTGAATAAATATGGATATTGCTATGAGTATGCTAAGGAAGACATGAAAGAACTATAGAGGTAGTTACTTTCTCAACAACAAATAAACAAGAATGGAAATGAATTTAATGTGTCAAAAGAAGAATTATGGCACCTGGAGGAAATTAATTTGAGGTGGCTTTTATGGCGTTTCCCTTGTTGCAGTAAATATATCAACTAATCACATCTACGGGTTGATAAAAAAATGCTGAAGGTATTGAAGGAGGTTGGTGAACATGTTTTAGATTTGCAGATAGATCTTGGTAGGCTTTAGTTATAGGCCTTTCCCCATATTTAGTATGTTGGAGATCACATGCATTTTAGGAAGAATGGAATGAAGAGTTATTGGAAATGACATGATAGATTTATTTTGGATATCAAATGGATTCAGAAGTCAAAGAAAAATTTATCTAAAGCTGGGCTAGAGATGTTGACCAATGTGACTATTATGCATGGCCACAAGCATTTGGTATCATACTGAAAACTACTAGTAGAAAGAGTTTGGAATTCGAGTTTGTAAAAAGGCTGAAGTCATAGGTATATAGTGTGGTGAATAAGGTATGAAATTAATTCTTCCAACAACAACATTGGATGTATATTGACACATACAAGATATAAAGATTCATTTTGTCACCAACAATTAAAGCACTAACATCTAAGGCAATACAACACCATTTTTCAAGAAGGATGAGAATAGTCCTTGCAGGATTTGAGGATGAATACATGTAATTTATTGAACCTATGGATTAAGCATCACTTGCCTCCCATACCACAAACAAATCTAGATAGTTTTCAAAAATGTAATTGAAATAGCATTTGAAACAATATTGTGTCCTCTAAGTAAGCCGTAGAGGAGAATATGTAGAGCTGGTTGGAGAAGACATTTATGGTGTCATGGAGTTTACAAAAGTTTTTGTGGGGATGGATAAACATAGCATGTTGTAATGCATGTCCAAGGTTGTGACCTATTGCTGAGATATTTCAATTGCAATGGATTAAAACCTGTGGATTTGAATTTTATAGATGGATGGATAATAGAGTTACTTTCTGGAAGAGGGGCTGCTTCTAATGGATTTATGTAAGAGTGGATTAATTTTTTCATGATTATTTATGTGTTAAGAAGATAAAAGGGTTTGGAAAATTTTATTGGATGAATCGGTGATTTGAAGCATGTAAATTAGTATTATTATTATCCAATTTTAAGGTTAGGACTAAGCCAAACACCAAATTGGGACAAGGGACCCACCTCCACCATAATAAACCAAATAGACAAGCTGACATTGACCCACACCCTAGTTTCCTGCATTCTCAAGCACTGAGGAATCAAGTTTATTGTATAATTTCACCAAATTGGAACTTTTCCAAAGCCTCCCAAATCTCATCATCCGAGCATTCTTCCTAAGGATCCAAATTATTTCTTATATTGCCCCAAATGTTGTTGGTCCTTGGGGAATAATGCTTAATTTGGATCTTAGATCATGGAGGCCTATTGTTGAGATGTTGACTCCATCAATCCCATTGTTGGTTCCACAATTCCAAAAATGGATTGAATAAGAGTAGACTTGCCACTTTATGTTTGCCCTACAACTACCACCTTTGTACCTCCAGGGAAAGTGCATGTAAGGCCTCCCAAGAGAAATGGAAAATGTGGCCCATAACACACCTGCAAATCAAATAGATCTATTTTTCCTCTAGATGGATAGTTGGAGTTTGGTCTACAATTCTCCATCATCACTGGTGGCTCGGTGGGAATACGTGAATACTGCATTATTCTCTCCATTGAGATAATATTGGTCTCCAAAAAACAAAGACATCATGTTACCCAAGTTTGTATCATGTTCAGATTTAGACCATATGTTATTGTCAACCCTGCAATGCTTGGTCTAATTACATATCCAGGCAAGCGAATGAGGAACACCAAAGAGAATGTAATATCCCCAATTTTGTTTTTTCATATAACATGATTAATGAAGTTTATTAGGGGAGTGCCAAGCATAGCACATTTTTGTAATCTGGGCATTTGAGACATTTTTGGTACATGGGACTTAGTAGAAATCAAAAATATCAACCTTTGTGGAATGTGGGGGCCACCCCTCAAGGAAAAATCGATTTTGTGGAAAGGAGATCAAGATATTTGGATGAGGGACCCACAAGGAAAGGCGAAGCAACAATTATAAATAGAGGGTTGAAGGCAACATTGAGTACATTTTGATAATTTTTCATTTTACAAATTGTTTCTCAAGTTGTTCAGCTGAGTCACAAGTGTTGTTTAGCACCAGAGTTTTCCAAAGGGAAATATCACCATCTTCTTCGACGAACCACAAGTGCCACCCTAGGGAGGAAAATTCTACTAATATTTGGTAGCTGGGAGGATACCATGCATTTCAGGTTCAGCTAGGACGCAAGAAAGGAGCCACATAGTTCTTGTTGGAGATTGGGGCTACACTATCACTGAAGCATTCCTTGACCAAATTCCAAGAAAAAAGAGAAGGATTTACAAGAGCAGGAGGTATTTCCACAACAATACACATTTCTAGAGCAGGGGCCTGCATCATCTTTCTGAGGAACCACACATTTTTTTATGGGGGCCAAGTCACCCTCTTCTTCGGTGGACCACGAGTGCAACCCCAAAGAGGAAAATTCTACTCATCTTTGGTATCTAAGAGGATACCACACATTTATGGCTCAAATGGGACGCAAGAAAGGAAATTGTGGGGGATTTTCTACCATTTTTCTGCCAACTCAGGCAGTAGTTGGAGGAGCTAGGGGGAAATTGGGCCAAAATTTCTGAGGTCAACATTTGGCCAATTCTTTCGTGGGTTTTTGTGGGTTATTGGAGCAGAAAATGAGGTTGATTTAACAAAAAAATTCTGGGCACTGGATGAGTCCCTAACAACCATTGTTCATAGTCAGTAGTGCAGTTTTTCACTGGGTCAACATAGAGATTGTTTGAAAAAACCACATTGCATGTTAGAGTAGCCAATTTCATCACATGGTCATTGTTAGGTTTCCTTGGGCAAGACCAATTGCATGTTTTCTGATCTTACCTTTTTACCCAACATTTATATTAATAAAATGGCTTAGCTCAGTGCAGTTAACAGAGATTTCTTGGTGTTTATTGTGCTGTAAATTATGTGAGTTTGTTTTTTTACTATGCTTGGTTTGCTTATCGTTGTAAATTTCCATTAGGAATATTACAATGGTATCAAAGCATGATCTTGGCCAGCTGCGGGAAAGCTAGCAAGATCATGAAGGTGTTAGACTCACATGCATAGTGATTGGTGAGCTTATAGACACTCCAATGATGCAAAAATGGGAAAGTATACAAGGGTTGTTGGAGGAGTTGATGAGGCAAAGCCAACAATTGGCTTGTGAAAGGGATTGAGGAGCTGGGGTTTTTTGGAATTAGATTGGGGGAAATTGTGGGTGATTTTCCAGCATTTTGGTGGAGGAGCAAGCCCAACATGTACTACAGGTTACAATTCTACTTGTACAGGAGGGCCAAGAATTTTGAGGTCAATTTTGGAGCATCAAAACTAGAGCAAGCCTTTTTGGTTTTTTGACAAGGATCTTAGAAATAATTTGGCAGAATTTTCTGGGTAGAATCACAAGGTCAAACAGGGGTCTCAACTTAGCCAACAACTAGAGGATCTAGGGGGAAATTGCGTCGAAATTCCGAGGCAAAGCCAATAATTGGCTTGTGAAAGAGATTGAGGAACTGGGGTTGTTTGAAATTAGATTGGGTGAAATCATGGGTGATTTTCCAGCATTTTGGTGGGGGAGCAAGCTGAGCATTTTCTTGTGGAGGAAGGCCAAGTATTTTGAGGTCAATTTTGGAGCGTCAAAACTAGAGCAAGCCCTTTCTGGTTTTTTTTTTGGTTTTTGACAAGGACATCAGAAGTATTTTGGCAGAATTTTATGGGCATATTTGTGGGGTCAAACAAGGGTCCCAACTCAGCCAACAACTGGAGGAGCTAGGGGAAAATTGGGCTGAAATTTCGAGGTCAACATTTGGCCGATTCCTTCGTGGGTTTTTGTGGGTTATTGGAGGAGAGCCCGAGGTTAATTTCCATGAATTTTCTTAGCACCAGAGGAGACCCTAAAAACCATTTTTTTGCAACCAACAATGTAATTTTTCACTCTATTAACAGATATAATTTGGGGGACAACCACGTTGCATGTTAGAGTAGTCGATTTCATCACTTGGGCATTGTTAGCTTGCCTTGGGCAAGCCCAGGTGCATGTTTTTTCATCTTACCTTTGTGCCCAACATTTATATTAAAATAATGGCTCAGCTCAAAGCAGTTTATGGAGATTTTTGAGTGTTTAATGTGTTGTGAATTTTGTTTGTTTGTTTTTTTACTGTGCATGCTTTGCTTATTGTAAATTTCCATTACGAATATTACAGAGAATGAAAACACAAGAATTGATAGAAAATCCATTAGAATAAAAAGCTATGCATTGGACCCTACATTGTAGAGACTAGGTCTAGTATACATATCAATCAAATAGATATTTCTCTCCATGAACCAAGACTCCCGGTCAAAACTTCTAATGGTGACTGCTCTAGAGATTGATTCTCCAGAATTTTGTGCTATTGGAACTCTAGAAACTAATGACAACTGAGCCACTTCCCTAGTTGATGATATGTAATATTGATGATACCATATACAAGTTAAAACCACTGGTATAAACACAATGAATACCTGCCAAGAAATCTGAGACATGACTGCAATGATCCCCAAAAATTGTATAAATGCAAAAACCAAAGCTCCTAGTTGTGTAGGAATCAATGCGTCCACTACACTTTGATCAGTTGATGTCTAATTAAGTATTCACCCAAATGGAGTTGCATCAAAGGATATTGGTGCACGAAATATACACTTGTACAGATTACTGAAAAGCTGATTGCCAGTTTTAAGTCCAACTAGTGAAAGAAGCATAGAGCTCACAAGAACGCATGAAGATCTATTTAATTTCAAAGCAACATAAACGAGAATGAGAAGGGAGTTTCTAACAGGGGAACTCTCATTTTCTTTTGTAGGGGTTTCCCATGCCACCCAGTAGTTACTAATTACTTGAGTAGCTAGAATATTATTTGGGCCATTAGTATTATAAGTATCAAATTACGATTGTATGAAACAATAATGTAAGACCAATATACCGACATGTTTACCCATCTTCCTCTAAATCAACCCTTTCCCATAGCTGAAACGTATTCACCTCTCTGGAATTTGAGATGCACAATTCCAAAATGGAGAAGCAATAGCTCTGCATACTCAAACAAGCCATATTAACAAGGGCTTATCTGCACTACACTGCTACCCAACAAAACCAGTATTAAATATACAAGTGCCTGCTCCAACTTTATATTATGTTGGTTCAAAATTTTTACTAGATGCATAATATTTACATTGTCCTCTCAAGATCAGATTTAGAGATCCATGAAAGCGGTTCAACATTATCTGGCCAGACCACTGTGTTAAACGCGTTAGTGCTCTACCATGTCACTAGAACCCAACCTCGAGTTACATACGAGTAAATTGGCATGGTTGGTTGCCTATTCAAAAAAATTGTTACTGCATTTTCTATGCGGATTCATGGAGAAAAACCCACAAAGCCTGGGAAGTTTTCTAATTTTAGATTGTTGTTGACAATTTGGTTGTTTGTGCTAAAACTAAATGTAGCACACGTTAGATTGCATTCCCCTTGTAATTTTATTATTTCCATTATGTTTTTGTTTGTCCTAGAAGAAAATTTAACAGGTCCTAATTTTATTTTGGCATGCACCTTTTTTGTTGGAAATATGCTTGTCTTTCTACTAAAAGTAAATCTAGCACATGTTAGATTTCTTTCACCTTTCAATGTTTCTATTGAGAATGCATTGTATTTATGATAAAAGAAAATCTAGCACAAAATAGATTTGTTTTTTCCTTGCAATATTTCTTTTGGAAATATACTTATGTTTTTGATAAAAATAAATCTAGCACGAGCTATATTTATTTAACCCTGCCATGTTGTTATGTGCTTATGTTTTTGCTATAGGAAAATTTAGCATGGGTTAGATTTCCTTCACCTTGCAATGGTGTTATTGACAATGTGCGCTTATTTATGCTAGAAGGAAATATATCACTCATTATAATTTTTTCATCTTACAATGTTGTTATTAGAAATGCACTTTCATTTATGATAGAATGAAATCTAGCACGTGTTAAATTTATTTTGCTTGATAATGTTGTTGTTGGAAATAAGCTTGAGTTTTTGCTAAAAGTAAATATAGCACATGCTATATTTTTTTTTGCCTTACAATTTTTGTTATGTGCTTGTGTTTGTGGTAGAAGGAAATTTAGTATGCGTCAGAATTCAACTTGCAAAAGTTTGATTGACAATGTGTTTGGGTTTGAGCTAGAAGGAAATATAGCACACGCTAGATTTATTTCAGAATGCCATGTTGTGGTTGGCAATCTAGTTGTTTGTGCTATAAGGAAATATGCTAGATTCTTTGACCTTGCAATGTTTCTATTGGAAATATGCATGTGACTATGTTAGAAGGAAATTTAGCACATGTTAGATTTATTTTCTTGCAATGTTGTTATTGGAAATATGCTTTAGCATGTGCTAGAAGTAAATTTTGTGTGTGTTAGATTTATTTAACACTACAATGTTATTATGTTCTTATGTGTGTGCTAGAAGGAAATCTAGCACGTGCTAGATTTGTTTCATCTTATAATGTGCTTGTGTTGTGCTGTAAGGAAATCTAGCACATGTTAGATTTCCTTTGCCCTATAATGTTGTTGTTGTCAACATGCTTGTTTTTTTGCTAGAAGTAAATCTAGTAAGCACTAGAATTCTTTCACCTTATAATGGGCTTGTATGCTTGTCTTTATGCTAGAAGGAAATATTACACACATTAGATTTATTTCACCATATAATTTTGTTATTGGAAAGACACTTATGTTGGGGCTAGAAGGAAATATAGCACACATTATGTTTCCCTCATCTTTGAAAGTCATTGTGTTTGTGATAGAAACAAGCCTAGATCCATCTTAACTCCGGATCTATCAAGCGCCGAGAGGGATCAAATCTCTCGATGTGAAAACCTCTTTTTTTGAGTGCAAAACGTGCTTCACCTAAATAACTTTTTTTTTAGTTTTCCTAAATATAAATAGGTTTATGGAGTAAACATAAAAAGAGGTTCTATTTATTTACCATATATTTGGAGTAAGTATAAAAAGGTTTATTTATTTATTTACCATACCACTCGTTTATTTATATTTTTATTTATTTACCATACCTAAACCTCTTTACATTTTAAATTTATATTATGTTTATACATAATAATAATTAGGTTTATTTTTATATAGGGCAAACATTGTATCAAAAATGTTAAATTTTAAACATTACATTTACTTTTACATGTTTACTTTTTTACGTGATATCTACCCCATACTAGGTTGTAGAGATAATACATTTTAATATTTTAATAATTAATCTTACCCTATTAAAAAGGTTAAAAAGTTATCTATAATATAATGAATCAAGTTATATATGATTTAACATTCAAGTTAATGTTTTGGCCGACATTATCAAAAAACATTTTTATTAATTTTTTAGGACGTGACAATCTTACACATCAGGGTCATACTGGGCTGTAGATTGCGCCTCTTGACGCAATAAATCTATAACATGCACTAAATTTCTTCTGTCCTTTAATGTTGTTATGTGCTAGAAGGAAATATAGCACATGTTACATTTATTTCAATTTGAAACGTGTTTGTGTTTGTGTTGGAAGAAAATTAATCACATATTATATTTCTTATACTCTACAATGTTGCTGTTAGAAACATGCTTGTATTTGTGGTAGACATAATTCTAGCACTTGCTAAATTTCATTCACTCTACAATGTTGCTATGTGCTTGTGTTTGCGCTAAAACAAAATCTAGCACATGTTAGATTTATTTTATCTTGCAATGTTGTTGTTAGAAATATTTATATGTTTGTGTTAGAATTAAATATAACTATCAAGCTAAATTTTTCTCAACCAACAATGTCGTTATGTGATAATGTTTCCATTAGAAGGAAATCTAGTATGCATTATATTTCTTTCACCTTGCAATGTGATTTTGTTTATGATATAGAGAAATCTAACCTGTGTTAGATTTGTTTTGCCCAACAATGTTGTTGTTGGCAATATGTTTCTGAATTTGTACAAGAAGGAAATCTAGTATGTGTTATATTTTCTTCACAATGCCATCTTATTTTTGACAATCTAGTTATTTATGCTAGAAGGAAATCTAACTCTTTGCATTGTTTTTATTTGGAATTGTGTTTATGTCTATGCTAGAAGGAAATTTAGCAAACACTAGATTTATTTTTTCTTGCATTGTTGAAAATATGCTTGTGTTTGTGATAGAAGTAAATATAACATATGCTACATTTCTTTCACCTTGCAATGTTGTTATGTGGTTTTTTTTATGATAGAATGAAATATAGCGTGCATTAGATTTCTTTCACCTTAGATGTTATTATTGGAAATGTGATTTTTTTGTGCTAGAAGAAAATATTGTGGGTGCTACATTTATTTTTCCTTCCAATGAAGTTATTGATAATATCCCTGTGTTTATTCTAGAAGTAAATCCAACATGTATTAGGTTTCTTGAACCGTATAATGTTGATATTTTCTTATGTTGGTGCTGTAAGGATATGTTGCATCTGCTAGATTTCCTTTTACCTTGCTGCAATGTTGTTGTTCGCAAGATGCTTATGTTTGTACTGTAAAGATATGTTGCATGTGCTAGATTTCCTTTTACCCTGCTGCAATTTTGTTGTTGGCAAGATGCTTATGTTTGTGCTAGAAGTAAATTTAGCACACGCTAAATTTCTTTCACCTTGCAATGTTGACATGGGATTTTATTTCTTCTAGAAGGAAATGCGGCACACTTAAAGTTCTTTCACCTACCAATGTTGTTATTGGCAATGTGCTCTTGTCTTTATTAGAAACAAATCTAGCATATGTTTCATTTAATTTTGTTAGAAATATTGTTGTTGGCAATGTGCTTGTGTTTTTTCTAGAAGTAATTCTACCAAACGATAGATCTATTTTAC
Organism: Pinus albicaulis; assembly: GCA_034641835.2. NCBI lineage: Eukaryota > Viridiplantae > Streptophyta > Pinopsida > Pinales > Pinaceae > Pinus > Pinus albicaulis. Next base: position 1,519,603,027 of record CM076580.1, read on the forward strand.
CATACAATGTTCTTAAGTGTTTGCTTTATGTTAAAATTAAATTTAACATGTGTTAGATTTCTTTCACCTTGCAACATTTTTATTGACAATGTGTTTGTGTTTGTGATAGAGGGTAATATAGAATGATTTTTTTCACAATGTAATTTTGTTGGAAACATTCTTGTATTTGTCCCATATTTCATTCTTAGACCACATATTCCATACAAAGGGCCTTCTAATCATTTGAGGGTTTAACATTTCTTATATTGTAACAACAATCTACATAGGCATGGACTAAAACCTCATTGTCTTCAAAAAGTAGGGACACATTTTGCAAGCATGGAGATGTCCTAGGAAATATTATTGTTGCAATGTTTTTTTTTGACATTGTGTTTGTGTGTGTGATAGAAGGAATTTCATCATGCACTAGATTTAATTTACAATGCAATGTTGTTGGCAATCTCTTATATGTGATAGAAAAAATTATTCAAAGTGTTTTCCTTTTTACAGTCTCTATAGTAAACTAAGAATATACATGACTATAAAAGATAAATTTTGTGTAAACATGATGTTGTTGTAGTATCTACTATTGTTGTGGAGGTGGGACAAGGGAGCCACCTCCACCATAATAAACCAAACAGACAAGCTGACATTTACCCACACCCTAGTTTCTTGCATTCTCAAGCACTGAGGAATCAAGTTTATTGTATAATTTCACCAAATTGGAACTTGTCCAAAGCCTTCCAATTCTCATCATCCGAGCATTCTTCCTAAGGATCCAATCTATTTCTTATATTGCCCCAAACATTGTTGGTTCTTGGAGAATAATGCTTAATTTGGATCTTAGATCATGGAGGCCTATTGTTGAGATGCTGACTCCATCAATCCCTTTGTTGGTTCCACAATTCCAAAAATGGATTGAATAAGAGTAGATTTGCCACTTTATGTTTGCCCCACAACTGCCACCTTTGTACCTCCAGGGAAAGTGCATGTAAGGCCTCTCAAGAGAAACGGAAGATGTGGCCCATAACACACCAGCAAATTAGATAGATCTATTTTTCCTCTAGATGGACAGTTGGATTTTGGTCTACAATTCTCCATCGTCACTGGTGGCTCGGTGGGAATACGTGAATACTGCATTATTCTCTCCATTGAGATAATCTTGCTCTCCACAAAACAAAGACATCATGTTACCCAAGCTTTTATCATGTTTAGATTTAGACCATATGTTATTGTCAACCCTACAATGCTTGGTCTAATTACATATCCAGGCAAGAGAATGAGGAACACCAAAGAGAATGTAATATCCCCAATTTTGTTTTTCATTTAACATGATTAATGAAGTTTATTAGGGGAGTGCCAAGCATAGCACAATTTTGTAATCTGGGCATTTGAGACATTTTTGGTACATGGGACTTAGTAGAAATCGAAAATATCAACCTTTGTGGAATGTGGGGGCCACCCCTCAAGGAAAAATCGATTTTGTGGAAAGGAGATCAAAATATTTGGATGAGGAACCCACAAGGAAAGGTGAAGCAAAAATTATAAATAGAGGGTTGAAGGCAACATTGAGTACATTTTGATAATTTGTCATTTTACAAATTGTTGCTCAAGTTGTTCAGCCGAGTCACAAGTGCTGTTTAGCACCATAGTTTTCCAAAGGGAAATCTCACCATCTTCTTCAGCGAACCACAAGTGCCACCCTAGGGAGGAAAATTATACTAATCTTTGGTAGCTGGGAGGATACCATGCATTTCAGGTTCAGGTAGGACGCAAGAAAGGAGCCACATAGTTCTTGTTGGAGAGTTGTGTTGGAGATTGGGGCTACACTATCGTTGAAGCATTCCTTGACCAAATTCCAAGAAAAAAGAGAAAGATTTACAAGAGCAGGAGGTATTTCCACAATAGAATGAATTTCTAGAGCAGGGGCCTGCATCATCTTTCCCAAGAACTACACAGTCTTTTTTGGGGGCCAAGTCACCCTCTTCTTCTGTGGACCATGAGTGCCACCCCAGGGAGGAAAATTCTACTCATCTTTGGTAGCTGGGAGGATACCACGCATTTATGGTTCAACTGGGATGTAGGAAAGGAAATTGTGGGGGATTTTCTACCATTTTGGTGCCAACTCAGCCAGTAATTGGAGGAGCTAGGGGGAAATTGGGCCAAAATTTCCGAGGTCAACATTTGGCCAATTCTTTCATGGGTTTTTGTGGGTTATTGGAGCAGAACCTAAGGTTAATTTCCCAAAATTTTCTAGGCACCGGATGTGGCCATAACAACCATTGTTCTTAGTCAGCAGTGTAGTTTTTCACTGGGTCAACATAGAGATTGTTGGAGACAACCACATTGCATGTTAGAGTAGCTAATTTCATCACATGGTCATTGTTAGGTTGCCTTGGGCAAGACCAAGTGCATGATTTCTGATCTTACCTTTTTACCCAACATTTATATTAATAAAATGACTTAGCTCAGTGCAGTTAACGAAGATTTCTTGGTGTTTAATGTGTTGTAAATTATGTGAGTTTGTTTTTTTTACTATGCTTGGTTTGCTTATCATTGTAAATTTCCATTAGGAATATTACAATGATATCAAAACATGATCTTGTCCAGCTGTGGGAAAGCTAGCAAGTTCATGAAGGTGTTAGACTCACATGCACAATGATTGGCGAGCTTATAGACACTCCAATGATGCAAAAATGGGAAAGTATACAAGGGCTGTTGGAGGAGTTGATGAGGCAAAGCCAACAATTGGCTTGTGAAAGGGATTGAGGAGTTGGGGTTTTTTGGAATTAGATTGGGGGAAATCGTGGGTGATTTTCCAGCATTTTGTTGGAGGAGCAAGCCCAAGATCTGCTACAGGTTACAATTCTTCTTGTGGAGGAGGACCAAGAATTTTGAGGTCAATTTTGGAGCATCAAAACTAGAGCAAGCCTTTTTGGGTTTTTGACAAGGATCTCAGAAATAATTTGGCAGAATTTTCTGGGTAGATTCACGGGGTCAAACAGGGGTCCCAACTCATCCAACAACAAGAGGATCTAGGGGGAAACTGGGTCGAAATTCTGAGGCAAAGCCAATAATTGGCTTGTGAAAGGGATTTAGGAGCTGGGGTTGTTTGAAATTATATTGGGTGAAATCATGGGTGATTTTCCAGCATTTTTGTGGAGGATCAAGTCGAGCATTTTCTTGTGGAGGACGACCAAGTATTTTGAGGTCAATTTTGGAGCATCAAAACTAGAGCAAGCCCTTTCTGGTTTTTTTTTGGGTTTTTGACAAGGACCTCAGAAATATTTTGGAAAAATTTTCTGGGCATATTTGTGGGGTCAAACAGGGGTCCTAACTCAGCCAACAACTGGAGGAGCTAGGGGGAAATTGGGCTGAAATTCCGAGGTCAACATTTGGCTGATTCCTTCGTGGGTTTTTGTGGGTTATTGGAGGAGAGCCCGAGATTAATTTCCAGGATTTTTCTTAGCACCAGAGGAGACCCTAAAAACCATTTTTTTGCAGCCAAAAATGTAATTTTTCACTCTATTAGTGGAGAGATTGTGGGGGACAACCATGTTGCATGTTAGAGTAGTCGATTTCATCACCTGGGCATTGTTAGCTTGCCTTGGGCAAGCCCAGGTGCATGTTTTTTCATCTTACCTTTGTGCCCAACATTTATATTAAAATAATGGCTCAGCTCAACGCAGTTTATGGAGATTTTTTAGTGCTTAATGTGTTGTAAATTTTGTGTGTTTGTTTTTTTTACTATGCATGCTTTGCTTAACATTGTAATTTTCCATTAGGAATATTATAGAGAATGCAAACACAAGATTTGATAGAAAATCCATTAGAATAAAAGCTATGCATTGGCCCCTACATTACGGAGACTAGGTCTAGTATACATATCAATCAACTAGAGATTTCTCTCCATGAACCAAGACTCCTGGTCAAAACTTCTAATGTTGACTGCTCCAGAGATTGATTCTCCAAAATTTTGTACTATTGGAACTCTAGAAACTAATGACAACCGAGCCACTTCCCTAGTTGATGATATGTAATATTGATGATACCATATACAAGTTAAACCCACTGGTATAAACACAATGAATACTTGCCAAGAAATCTGAGACATGACTGCAATGATCCCCAAAAATTATATAAATGCAAAAACCAAAGCTCCTAGTTGTGTAGGAATCGATGTGTCCACTACACTTTGATCAGTTGATGTCTGATTCAGTATTCACCCAAATGGAGTTGCATCAAAGGACATTGGTGCACGAAATATACACTTGTGCAGATTGCTGAAAAGTTGATTTCCAGTTTTAAGTCCAACAAGTGAAAGAAGCATAGAGCTGACAAGAACACATGAAGATCTATTTAATTTCAAAGCAACATAAACGAGAATGAGAAGGGAGTTTCTAACAGGGGAACTCTCATTTTCTTTTGTAGGGGTTGCCCATGCCACCCAGTAGTTAATAATTACTTGAAGTAGCTGAAATATTATTTGGGCCATTAGTATTATAGGTATCAAATTACCATTGTATGCAACAATAATGTAAGACCAATTTACTGACATGTTTACCGACTTCCTCTACATCAACCCCTTCCCATAGCTGAAACATATTCACCTCTCTAGAATTTGAGATGCACAATGCCAAAATGGAGAAGCAATAGCTTTGCATACTCAAACAAGCCATATTAACAAGGGCTTATCTACACTACACTGCTACCCAACAAAACCAGTGTTAAATATACAAGTTCCTGCTCCAACTTTATATTATGTTGGTTCAAAATTTTTACTAAATGCAGAATATTTACATTGTCCTCTCAAGATCAAATTTAGAGATCCATGAAAGCGGTTCAACATTATCTAGCCAGACCCTTGTGTTAAACGTGTTAGTGCTCTACCATGTCACTAGAACCCAACCCCGAGTTACATACGAGTAAATTGGCATGGTTGGTTGCCTATTCAAAACAATTGTTACTGCATTTTCTATGCAGCTTCATGGAGAAAAACCCACAAATCCTGGGAAGTTTTCTAATTTTAGATTGTTGTTGACAATCTGGTTGTTTGTGCTAAAATGAAATGTAGCACACGTTAGATTTCATTCCCCTTGTAATTTTATTATTTCCATTGTGTTTTTGTTTGTCCCAGAAGAAAATTTAACAGGTCCTAATTTTCTTTTGGCATGAACCTTTGTTGTTGGCAATATGCTTGTCTTTCTACTAAAAGTAAATCTAGCACATGTTAGATTTATTTCACCTTTCAATGTTTCTATTGAGAATGCATTGTATCTATGCCAGAAGAAAATATAGCACAAAATAGATTTCTTTTTTCCCTGTAATATTTATTTTGGAAATATACTTGTGTTTTTGCTAAAAATAAATCTAGCACGAGCTAAATTTATTTAACCCTGCCATGTTGTTATGTGATTATGTTTTTGCTATAGGAAAATTTAGCATGGGTTAGATTTCCTTCACCTTGCAATGGTGTTATCGACAATGTGTGATTATTTATGCTAAAAGGAAATATATCACTCATTATACTTTTTTCATCTTACAATGTTGTTATTAGCAATGCACTTTCATTTATGATAGAATTAAATCTAGCATGTGTTAAATTTATTTTTCTTGATAATGTTGTTGTTGGAAATAAGCTTGAGTTTTTGCTAAAAGTAAGTATAGCACATGCTAGATTTTTTTTGGCTTACAATGTTTGTTATGTGCTTGTGTTTGTGGTAGATGGAAATTTAGTATGTGTTGGAATTCAACTTGCAAAATTTTTATTGACAATGTGTTTGGGTTTGAGCTAGAAGGAAATATAGCACACACAAGATTTATTTCAGAATGTCATGTTGTGGTTGGCAACTTGGTTGTTTGTGCTAGAAGGAAATATGCTAGATTCTTTGACCTTGCAATGTTTCTATTGGAAATATGCATGTGACTATGTTAGAAGGAAATTTAGCACATGTTAGATTTGTTTTCTTGCAATGTTGTTATTGGCAATATGCTTTAGCATGTGCTAGAAGTAAATTTTGCGTGTGTTAGATTTATTTAACCCTACAATGTTGTTATGTTCTTATGTGTGTGATAGAAGGAAATCTAGCATGTGCTAGATTTTTTCATCTTATAATGTGCTTGTGTTGTGCTGTAAGGAAATCTAGCACATGTTAGATTTCCTTTGCCCTATAATGTTGTTGTTGTCAACATGATTTTTTTTTTTTTTTTGCTAGAAGTAAATCTAGTAAGCACTAGAATTATTTCACCTTATAATGGGCTTGTATGCTTGTCTTTATGCTAGAAGGAAATCTTACACACATTAGATTTCTTTCACCTTATAATTTTGTTATTGGAAAGCTGCTTATGTTGGGGCTAGAAGGAAATATAGCACACATTATGTTTCCCTCACCTTTGAATGTCATTGTGTTTGTGATAGAAACCAACCTAGATCCATCTTAACTATGGATCTATCAAGTTGTGAGAGGGATCAAATCTCTCTAGGTTCAAACCTTTCCTCATGTTTTGCACTCAAAAAAAGAGGTTTACACTTCGAGAGATTTGATCCCTCTCGGCGCTTGATAGATCCAGAGTTAAGATGGATCTATACCTATTTTATAAATATGGTATTTGGCCCATGGTATTAATAATAATTTGTCCCGTGGTATTTGGCCTATAGGCTTCACCTAAATAATTTTTTTTTTAGTTTTCCTAAATATAAATATGTTTATGGAGTAAATATAAAAAGAGGTTCTATTTATTTACCATATATTTGGAGTAAGTATAAAAAGATTTTTTATTTATTTACCATACCTCTCGTTTATTTATTTACCATACCTAAACCTCTTTACATTTTAAATTTATATTATTTTTATACATAATAATAATTAGGTTTATTTTTATATAGGGCAAACATTGTATCAAAAATGTTAAATTTTAAAAATTACATTTACTTTTACATGTTTACTTTTTAAGTGATATCTACCCCATACTAGGTTGTAGAGATAATACATTGTAATATTTTAATAATTAATCTTACCCTATTAAAAAAGGTTAAAAAGTTATCTATAATATAAAGAATCAAGTTATATATGAGTTAACATTCATGTTAATGTTTTGGCCGACATTAGCAAAAAATATTTTAATTAATTTTTTAGGACGTGACAATCTTACACATCGAGGTCATATTGGGTTGTAGATTGCGCCCCTTAACGCAATAAATCTATAACATGCACTAGATTTCTTTTGTCCTTTAATGTTGTTATGTGCTAGAAGGAAATATAACACATGTTAGATTTATTTCAATTTGAAACGTGTTTGTGTTTGTGTTGGAAGAAAATTAATCACATATTATATTTCTTATACTCTACAATGTTGTTGTTAGAAACATGCTTGTATTTGTGGTAGACATAAATCTAGCACTTGCTAAATTTCATTCACTCTGCAATGTTGCTATGTGCTTGTGTTTGCGCTAAAAGAAAATCTAGCACATGTTAGATTTCTTTTATCTTGCAATGTTGTTGTTAGAAATATTTATATGTTTGTGTTAGAAGTAAATATAACACAAGCTAAATTTTTCTCAACCTACAATGTTGTTATGTGATAATGTTTCCATTAGAAGGAAATCTAGTATGCATTATATTTCTTTCACCTTGCATGTTATTATTTGCAATGTGCTTTTGTTTCTGACACAGAGAAACCTAACTTGTGTTAGATTTGTTTTGCCTAACAATGTTGTTGTTGGCAATATGTTTCTGAATTTGTACAAGAAGGAAATCCAGTATGTGTTATATTTTCTTCACAATGCCATCTTATTTTTGACAATCTAGTTATTTATGCTAGAAGGAAGTCTAATTCTTTGCATTGTTTTTATTTGGAAATGTGTTTATGTCTATGCTAGAAGGAAATTTAGCAGACACTATATTTATTTTTTCTTGCATTGTTGAAAATATGCTTGTGTTTGTGATAGAAGTAAATATAACATATGCTACATTTATTTCACCTTGCAATTTTGTTATGTGGTTTTGTTTATGATAGAATGAAATATAGCATGCGTTAGATTTCTTTCACCTTAGAATGTTATTATTGGCAATGTGATTTTGTTTGTGCTAGAAGAAAATATTGTGGGTGCTACATTTCTTTTTCCTTACAATGAAGTTATTGATAATATCCCTGTGTTTATTCTAAAAGTAAATCCAACATGTATTAGGTTTCTTGAACCGTATAATGTTGATATTTTCTTATGTTTGTGCTGTAAGGATATGTTGCATCTACTAGATTTCCTTTTACCCTACTGCAATGTTGTTGTTGGAAAGATGCTTATGTTTGTGTTGTAAGGATATGTTTCATGTATTAGATTTCCTTTTACCCTGCTGCAATGTTGTTGTTGGCAAGATGCTTATGTTTGTGCTAGAAGTAAATCTAGCAAATGCTAAATTTATTTCACCTTGCAATGTTGACATGAGATTTTATTTCTTCTAGAAGGAAATGTGGCACGCTTAAAGTTCTTTCACCTACCAATGTTGTTATTGGCAATGTGATCTTGTCTTTATTAGAAACAAATCTAGCATATGTTTCATTTAATTTTATTAGCAATACTGTTGTTGGCAATGTGCTCGTGTTTTTTCTAGAAGTAATTCTACCAAATGATAGATCTATTTTACTGTACAATGTTCTTAAGTGTTTTCTTTATGTTAAAATTAAATTTAACATGTGTTAGATTTCTTTCACCTTGAAACATTTTTATTGAAAATGTGTTTGTGTTTGTGATAGAGGATAATATAAAATGATTTTTTTCACAATATAATTTTGTTGGAAACATGCTTGTATTTTTCCCATATCTCATTCTTGGACCGCATATTCCATACAAAGGGCCTTCTAATTATTTTAGGGTTTAAAATTTCTTATATTGTAGCAACAATCTACATAGGCATGGACTAAAACCTCATTGTCTTAAAAAATTAAGCACACATTTCGCAAGCTGTAGATGTCCTAGGAAATATTATTGTTGCAAATTTTTTTTTTTTGACAATGTGTTTGTGTTTGTGATAGAAGGAATTTCATCATGCACTAGATATGCTTTACAATGCAATGTTGTTGGCAATCTCTTGTATGTGATAGAAAAAATTCTTCACTGTGTTTGCCTTTTTATAGTCTCTATAGAAAACTAAGAATATACATGACTATAAAAGATAAATTTTGAGTAAACATGATGTTGTTTTAGTATCTACTATTGTTGTTATTTATTCACAATGTATTGTTGTCTTTTGGTAACGTGCTTATGCTTGTGCTAGAAGGAAAGCTAACAAGTGCTTGCTTTCTTATAGAAACAATTAAAATAACATAATAAATTATTTAGGGGTGGCACCCATTTTCTAATCAACACCATGATTAGCTATTATTGTGAGTTCTACACTTGTTATTGTTATTTTTAATTTTGTTATAAATCAATGATGCAAGTAGTGGTAGTATTTATAAATTCATATTTTCTTCGATAATTTGAAGCTATGATAATAGTTTCTTACTTTATTTTTAGAAACCGTGGACCCTCAAGCTAGTGGGAATTCAAAGGAATCATCCAAGGAAAAAGGAAGTTCACCAAATACAACATCAAAACCATTAAATGGTATGACAATTTTAAAATTATTTTCTACTTTGTTACAATGGTTTCCAATAAATTATTGTTAATTAATGCAGTTCATGTTATCCTTATTTTTTAAGAAAACTTGAATATGCTTTGAGCTTCTTTGATTTTGCACATATGTATGAAACGAGATGTTATAGAAGATGAATTCAGATTGTTTTTTTTATTTATTAAAAAAAATATCACAATGCAATGTTGTTGTTGGAAACATGCTTCTACTTGTCCCATATTTCATTCTTTGACCGCATATTCCATACAAAAGGCCTTCTAATCATTTGAGGGTTTAACATTTCTTATATTGGAACAACGATCTACGTAGGCATGGAATAAAACCTCATTGTCATCAAAAAGTAATGATGAATTCCGCAAGAATGGAGATGTCCTAGGAAAGATTATTGTTGCAATGTTTTTTTTTTACAATGTGTTTGTGTTTGTGATAGAAGGAATTTCATCATGCACTAGATTTCCTTAACAATGAAAAGTTTTTGGCAATCTCTTGTATGTGATAGAAAAAATTCTTCAATGTGTTTTCCTTATTATGGTCTCTATAGAAAACTAAGAATATACATGACTATAAAAGATAAATTTTGTGTAAACATGATGTTGTTGTAGTATCTACTATTTTTATTTATTCACATTGTATTTTTGTCTCTTGGTAACGTGCTTAATGATTGTACTAGAAGGAAAGCTAGCAGGTACTAGCTTTCTTATATACACAATTAAAAGAACATAATAAATTATTTAGGGGTGGCACCCTTTCTCTAATCAACACCATGATTAGCTAATTTCGTGAGTTCTACACTTATTATTGTTCTTGTTCATTTTGTTACACATACAATGATGCAAGTAGTGGTAATATTTATAAATTCATATTTTTCTTCGATAATTTGAAACTATGATAATAGTTTCTTACTTTATTTTAAGAAACCATGGACCATGAAGCTAGTGGGAATTCAAAGGAATCATCAAAGGAAAAAGGAAGTTCACCAAATACAACACCAAAATCTTTAAATGGTATGAAAATTTTAAAATTAATTTGTACTTTATTACAATGGTTGCTAATAAATGTATGTTGATTAATGAATTCCATGCTAATAAATATGCTTTGAGCTTATTTTCTTTTGTGCATATGTATGAAATGAGATGTTATAGAATATGAATTCATATTGTATTTTAATTCATTTAATTTTTTACCATTATAAATTCTTACAAATTTTTGCAGATGATAAGAACTATGGTACAAACTGTGAGATTCTGGAAATCTATTTTATATTCATTTTCAAATAATTTGACAAAATTCTAGTATCCAATTTACAACTTAATGATTTTTTATTTATTATTGAATAATCTCCTACCAAATATTGCTATGAAAATTGAAATACACCATGCTAGTTGGATTTTCCACATTAAATCCACTTTTACACAAAAACACATGCAAATAGCACTAGGAGTGGGTTTTAATGTGGAAACCCCATACTAACATGGGTAATTTTTCTTTTCCTAACAATTTTAGCTATGTGATTTAGGTTGTTTAATAATATTTTGTATTTCATGCCTTCCATAATTTATTTATTTCTTTATTTTTTTTTCATAAGTTGTGGAATCTCGTGTCCCTAAAATTCCAAGTAAAGGAGTGAAGAAAAATCGAAAAACAAGTGATATACAAAAAATTTCCCCTTTAATTGGTATGGTTGTTTTATATTTTATGTATAATCTCTTATAATTTTTCTTTTCCTAACAATTTTAGCTAGGTGATTACTTTTGGTGACATATAGTAAACTTGCATAACGCATGTACTCCTTTATTATTGTGTATGTAAAGAAAATAGTGTATTATAAGGTTGTTTAATAATATTTGGTATTTCATGCCTTCCATAGTTTATTTATTTCTTTATTTTTTTTTCATAAGCTGTGGAATATCGTGTGCTTGACAATCCAAGTAAATGAGTGAAGAGAAAATGAAAAACAAGTGATATACAAATAATGTTCAATTGGTATGGTTGTTTTATATTTTATGTATAATCTCTTATAAATGGTTAGGTTAGGTGGTCTTGTAAATTTTAAAATAACATTACATGACAATATTTGAAATTTTAATTTCGTTTTGATTTATGAAAATAATTTTTTATTTTTGTATGCAGAATCGGTTGGCACCAAAGCAAGTGAAATGTTACAGTCATCATCTAAGAAAAAGAAAAAGAAAAACTATACTCAAATGGCAGTATCACTAACACCTTCAACTTCTACCTTTGAAATGATTAAAAAATACAACACATTTAATAAATATGAGTTTGTGCAAGATTGGTATGTCCAAATAGAAACTCCCATGAATATGTATCTTGATAGGATCCATCAATGAAAAATAACCTGAGATATTAGGAATAATTATCAATTTATATGCTTACAATGAATATGACATTGAATTTCAAGTGGAGGTGATTAAAGAAAATGAATTAAAACTAATTTCTTGTTAAGTGGAGTATACAAAATTTAGACCAAATTTGATTGAAGCTTCAAGTAACAATTCACCAAATACGATAAAGAATTCAATGTTTAAGTTGGATAAATATGAGAGTTTTTCTATATCTAGATTGAATAGTTGCATAGATCTTTTAGAACACATCACTACAGTTCTAAGATACCGCTATGTAAAATGTAAGAAAACATCATCTGTACTTCTTTATTTACAACAAAAAGGAAAACTTCTTAAAAAAATACCAGATGATAAACTCAATTTCCATTTACTTTCTTTGAGAAGAGTATATTTATTTGAATTAGAATAGAACATTATTGAAAGTGATTTCAAACCTACTACAAAATTTCAAAAAGCTAGGAAAGTTGAATTTGAGACAACAAAGCTTGCAGATCAATGTGATGAAATTCATGAAGCTTTCAAGAATTACTATCTATTTTCAAACGCCTTTAGTAGAAATCTAGATGTTGTAAGATGTACAGAGCCCCCAAAGTTTTTAAATTGAGATCACAAGATGATTTAAATGTTCAATTATTCCTAGAGAAATTTCAAACCTCATTGCCTGATGCTCTTCTGATTCCATTTGACATCAACGAGTCTGATCCATTGGTGAACTCTATCAAAATTATAAATGAGACAAATCTAGATGCTAAGAATATCAAATTTTTGATAGTTGATGGCCAACACACCATTCAAGTAGCGAAAGAAATTTTAAAAATCCTAAATACAATGTATCTATGGAGGCGAAACAAAAATATAAAAAACACAATGCTCGATTCTTGCGTCCATTAGTTGAACCCATTGAGGTGATTCACATTTGTTGTCAACTAAATTCTGCCAATAAGGTATTCTACAAAACTCCATTTATTTATTGTGTTCGATCAATAAGAAAGTTCTTAATTTCCATTGAAAAAGTAAAGAAAAGGAGGATTGGATGTTGTAAGAAAACTAAAGACAAGGTACATTATTTTATTGTTTTTGCATTTAAAATTTAAAGTCGATAATATGTGTCATATTTTCCCATATTTGCAATGAATTCTCATTAGTTTAATCCTTTTTTAATTTCATCTCTACATTGATTTTTTATTAGTTTATATGTATGATTTTATCAGGTCGGTGATGAAATGTTGTGCTCCTTCTTCGAATGTCCAATTACAAATTTTTCCGATAAAACAATTCTCTTATATATTAATAAAGATATTTGGGACAAGTGGGACACTATCTTTAATTGTTACCAGCTAGGCACATTAAAGTGTTCTCCAAGCCAACTTGATTTTGAGAACTACAAGAAGAATAGTCTACACAGTTTTACATCAGCTACTTTTCATCCCCTTCAGGGATTAACCATAGAATAAATTTCTTTAGTAGTAGATAAGTTATTGAATGGAACCATTTGGTTTTCAATTCCACCTAATCATCCAACAAATGCCATAAAATTAAAATATTATTGTTCTAAATTGAAAACCAACAGAATAATATTGGATGCAATGGTTACATATTGTCAAAGTCATGATGAGAAATTGAATGATAAGACTCTTACCACATTCAATATTCTTGAGCATTATGAAATTAATGAGATCATATTTTCAAATTTTTGCAACATTGTGGAGGGTTCTAATTATGTAAAAGGAACACAAAATACAAAGATAGATTCCCTTTCTAAACAAGCATGTGGAGTCCTTGAAAGAATGATAAATGGATCAACAAACATTCAACAGATTGACAACAATTTTGAATTTGGTTTTCATTTTGGGGGGACTGATCTTTTGTCAAAAATTTTGCACCCTTTTCCATGTCAGTTGCAGCCAATTTTACATACTAAAATTTTTGTACTGGATACAGTGGCTTTGAAAAAAGAACCATTCCACAAGAGCTATTATATTGAATTTTTTCGATTTCTTATCGAAAAAAATGAGCTGAATGACTTTACTATAGTTTTCTTAGTAAAACTTTGGTTTTGTAATGATGTATGTCAAATTTTGGAAATTGCCATAAAGAACTCCAAGTTCAAATATAAAATGACTAGTGGAATTTATGAATATAAGTCCCAAAATAGTTATAGTTATGATATAGTTTTGACTATACATTTCTATACTTCAGAATTAAAAATGTTTGAGGCTTCAAAATAATCTCACACATTTGAAGACACACTTGATGAAAATGAGAGATATTATTATACTTGGATGGATTTATTGGAAAGACATCAACAATGTAGTGATGCAAAAGTGGTTATTTCTCTTTATGCGGGGGCAAATTTAATCAAGGCTTGTTGTACATATAGAAGAAGAATTGCATGTGTTGTGAAAATAGAGTCACAAAGGAAAATAATGTTGAATAGTTACAAATCTTTTCAACTATCAAACCAAGGATCATTATCTTCTCGGAAAATTTAGGTATGCCAGTTTCTTTTTTGTTTCTCTTATAATACTTTGGATACTATTTTTTTCAAATTTCTTAATTGTCAAAATGTTTACTACAATGACTAATGATGGGGATTATAAAACAGGGAATGATGAAAGTGGGAAGCAAACAAATAATCAATATAGTGCGCATGATGTTGAAACAAATTTAGAGATGGAAATAGGAGGAGAAGATGTTATTATACCAGGTACATAATTTGTTTGGTTATTGCTCGTGCTACTTTTTTAATTTATTTAATTTTCATATTTATAACATTTTCGGATGTCTATTATAGGGAATTATGAGAAGAAAGGAATTAATCAATGCATTGACCATGAAATGATGGAGATAGAAATAGTTATTGGTCTCTCTCTCTCTCTCTCTCTCGCTATATATATATATATATTTCTAAATTATTTAAAAAGAAAGTATATAATGACAAGGGAATGTCTCACAAAAATACAACCAAGTCCAAAATATTATATGGATGATTAAAGATGATTCATTGTTTATATAGTTGATTAATGCTTTTATTCATTGTCACAATTTATAACGTTTTTTATGTTTTTCATAGTGACAAGCAAGAAGAACAACCACATGTGAAGCAAATCCATAATCAAGAAAATGATATCATATTAGGTAGTTAACATGAACTTTGTTGTTTATTCTTTTGTTTGTTTTTTTATTCAATTAATCATTGTCACAATTTATAACATATTCATTGTACATTATAGAGACAAATAATGAGAACAAAGACAATAATATCAAGATTGAGAAACAAATGCATAATCAAGAACAAAATATAATATTGGGTACTTATAATTTTCACATTTGTTTTCCTTATTATTTAATGTTTTTAATTCATTTCACAATTCAAACTATTTTATATGTTTAATGTAGAGACAAATAAAGAGAACACAAATGATGATGAGGTGCAAAGTTATAATTATGAAGATAATGCCATATCAGGTACTTATTACTTGTCTTTTTGTTTTTCTTATTATTCTTCGAATTTTAATGCTTCTATACTATTAGGGTCCTATAATAATAGGGTTCATAAATTTTGAATTGACTTTGATAGTCTTGTAAATATTTACATACCTTGCTTTCTACAAGTTTTTTTCCCATATTTAGAAAAAATGAAAAATAATAAAAAGTAAAAAAGGAAGAAAAAAGAAATAAGACCTAAAAGTGAGCAATTCCAAATGCCAGTACTTTTACTTTTTACTTCAACAATAATGATTATGTGTAGAATATCAATAAATGCCATAATCCATGATTAGGTAAACAATTTAATCTTAACTTTTCATGTTTTAAATTTTATGTTTTAGATAGTGAATAAAGATTTGTCAAACAATTTAAACTTGACAAATCAGTAGATAGGTAGAGAATAATGAGGAGCTCAACAGTTTAATCTGAGCCCTCGGATGAAATAAGGTAGATCTGGACAGTTTTATGCTTGGAAAGAAAAAATTTTTAAGGTTGCAAGCCTAAATGCACCTACAAAATGAAGAAAAAATGTTAGAAATAAATTTGGGTAGGTCGAAAGCAGTTGAGAAATCATGTAAATAGCACATCATTGGGAAAAAACACCAATTTCCCCTCCCAGATAGGTATTCAGTATTCTAAACTATTAGTAAAAAAGGCTCAAAGCATTTCTCTCACTTTTGTTGGGACCAGACCCAAGGCTCGATGACAGGTCAGTTAAAAATATTGAATTCCTACCTTAAACCCTCATTCATCAACATTTACCCTTCATTCATACATCAAAATCCCTTTTTCCTAAGTAGAACACATTTTTTACTTAGTGAAATTGTAACCCTAAAATAATTAATTTCCTTTCAAAATCATTCATAAAACCCTCAAAATTACATTTATCCTAAGTATTAGTGAAGTAATATAAAAGATGAACAATGCTTTATTTTTATACTTTACTTAGAGATAATATGTGTTTTGTTTCCTTTTACTATCCCTTTATTCATATTAACATCTAAATTATTTTAGTAAATCCCTAAAACTACACCTATCCGTATATATTAAATCCTTTATATTTAAAATAACCCCCTTAAACCCACTATTTTAAACATTAGACCAAAGTTAATATATCCCATGTGCGTAAAATAAAAACCCCGCCCAACAAACCCATTGGTCCAAAATATCTATATTTAAATAATCCCACCCCTTATGGTATTAAAATAACAGTTAAATGGTTTTATTACCATATAATATCATATCTGCGCCATTGATTTTGAAACATATGATTGGAAACATATATGACATTGCTCCTTCCCAATCGTATAACCCAAGGTTTTTGAATTAAATAAATGTCTATTTGTAAAGTTCAAAACCCTTCCACTCATATAACAGACCCAGCCCCACCTCCCATTTCAGCACATCTACCGAACTGATCTAGACTATTCGCTTTTAAAGCCCAGATCCTATGGCGGAAATCCAATATCGCGCAGAAAAGTTGTACGTTCATCCCCATGCCATAGTTTTGTGAAATGAGTGGTTTCCCCATTCTCTCTCTCTTCCAAATGCCCTTCAATAATTGGATCGTGTGGGTTCAAGCCAAAACCACTTACCACCCAAGTGTTGTGCGATAACCACCGGTTTTAAGATTCGTTGAATCCCGAAATCGCCCTCCCCGCCGATGCGACCTGCATTCAATGCATAACTAATGTAACTCAAAATGCATATTTTAACCTTTGAAATGTATTTATCCATCTATCTTCTGCGTAGTTAACCTAACTAACCAGCCTCCCTGACTGTAAAAAAAGATTTTTTAAAGCCTCTTTTCTGCCATTTTCATACTCGAAACCTGCAAGATTTATCCAGTAAACCATTGAAGATTGTTGAGGAGCTACACCTTACTCCAAGAAATCCATAGAAGACATCAAATCATTGGGAAAAATATGAAACTCTTCAAAGCCAAATACCTTCATTACAACAGGTATTTTTCTAAAAAAATTAAACCTGCAATCAATTTAAAAACATTTTAAAGAACAAATACTCTCAGAGTTTTAGAAATTGATTAATAAACTGCCAAAAAGTCCCAAAAACAAGCCAAACTCTGGCAATTTTTTCCCAGAAACCCTATTTCTCTGCTGCACGCTATTTTAATAAAATTTATTGGTTTCCACAGTTTAAAGATCTATTTCAAACTCTGAAATAAACTAGAAAATATTTGCAGGTACCCTAAAGCCTCTGCAACCCTTTTCAAAAAAGTTTTTAGCCCAAATTTCCATTAAGAAACTTAGGAAACCCCTGCTTTCTATTTTAAACCAACTCTAAAGCCTTTAAACCCCTTTGACAGGCCTAATTGAACATAAGACCCAAAGAAAAGCCTATACTTTTCCAAATTTGCCTAATAAATCCTCTTCTATAGTAAAATTACTTTTGCAAACTGTCTAAACTTGCAGAAGTAGATCAAAATGCCTAAAAAGCAAAGTGTAAGCAAGCCTCAAGTTTCTAAATCACCTAAACCTACTCCTTCCATGACTTCAAGTACTACTATTGTTGTCAATCCATTACAACCCCAAGTTATTGATATTGAACACATTCCCCTAGTTGATACTGATTACAAGATAGCAAATCCCATAGTTGAATTCAACTTGCTATATATTCATAATTGGTGCTATGAGAAGTCTTTATATGATCATGAAGAAATTCATATTTGGGAATCCCATTTGCCCAAATATGTGGTCCCATTAACTCACCCATGTCAGGAGGTTATTAGATTATGTCAGTAGTACTATATTCCTGAACAAAGAGCCATTGTAAATGCCAGTAAAAAGGTGATTTTTACCATCACTACAAAATCAATTATCCAAATTTTGCAACTTCAGCCTAACCCCCAAGCAGTCCCTTTGTCTATAGAGGCCCTCACCACGCTATATGTTGGCCTAGATTTTCGTAAAAGGTTCATGATTTTTCAGACTTTTATGCCTCTACATGTAGAAATTCCCAAATTAAATCCTCCATATTCTACTGCTAAATTCCCTGGAGGTTCAAGAAATGTGATTTCCATGCTTTGCTTCATCCTTGTATATTTTACTAATGAACACACTGATGAGTCCATCTTGGGATTTTTGTCCACCTTTTTTCCAGGTCAATCACCCTTAGTAATCTTTGATTATGTTGGTTTCATTGCTGATAGTATTCATTATTAATTGACCAATTTCCAAATAGAGGGAGTGTTTAGATATACCTCCTACCTTTTCCACATGTTTCTATACTTCCAATCAGATAATTTCCAATCACTCTTCAAAAACTTGACATTGAAGGAAATCCTCTATCTGTCATTTTTTGGCAATCCATGCTTAGGAAAGAATGTACAGATTTCAGTTATTCAGATTTTTTAGAGTTATTTTTACATCCAGTGATCACAATGTTGACCAAAACATAGCAGCCTAGAATAAATGAGGAAATGAATAAGATGAGTAAGGTTGGTGACTAGTATTTGTATGAGAAATATACTTAAATCATAGTCTTTGGGTCAAACTTGTTACCTTACAAGTTACCCAAATATCCTTCAATGAGGATCTTTGCCTTGGAGTATATTAGGCAGATCCTAAACCCTTATTCCATCAATTTCATGGTAGCTAAGAAGAAGACCCAATTCAAACTTAAGAATCAAATTGGGTCATTCATATGTAATCACAGGGATGCAGAAAAAGAAGCAGAAAATCAGTTATTGGAATATAAATTTGAAGAGAGTTTTCCTTGGAATCATGATCCACAAGGGATCTTGAGAAAGTTAAGGGTTAAGTGCAAATTAACACCCTTTATTCATGAAGCTAAACCAGAAATACAAAACTTTTCCAATCAGATTGAATGAATGAAAACACATTAATAGATGTAGTGAACAAAGGTAATACTAGTCATACCTTAGAGACTACAAATCAGCAAGAGAAGTCCACCAAAAGAGTAAGGAAAGAAGGAGCTTATGTGGCAGAAACTAAAACAGAAACAAAGTTTAAGATCATTTATAACAAAAGGCATAAATTAGATACAACAGGTAAAGGAAAGGTGATAATAGATGTTGAAGAAACAGAGCCTTTAAATACCAACACAGATTTGCCAAAGACAAATGTAGCTACTGTAATTATCAATGAGCCAAATCATAATGATGAAATCAATAATGAAGATACACAGTTGATGGAAAGACAAAAAAGAATGGAAGCTTCTTCCTCATTGTTCGCTGAGGAAAAGGATTTGGATATTAAGGAGATATATAAGCAAATTAAACTGAATAATGAGGAAATCAAAACTGAAATTTATTCTCAGTTCTTGAAACAAAAGCCAGGTAATCAAAACAGATTCCTATCAACATTTTATTACTCAAGTAAAAAAATGATTATGTCAGTATTACAACTCATAGTATCAGTTCCAAAGACAGTTGCTGACTATAAGAAAGTTGACCTAGAAGTAGCTACAGACTGTATCAATGAATTAGATCAAATAGAGTTTCATAGGCAAAGCTCAGAGATGTTATATTCCACAGTTACAAAAATATATATGAGTGCTCAAAAGCTCCAAAATAGCATATCCAACATGCAAGATTAGATGAAGTTGCACAAAGCCTCATTGTATGCCAAGGATCTAAGGATAAAAGCCTTGGAAAAACTAGTTTTAAAAGTAGGATATGATCCTACTAATATCGAAGCAACAGAATTATTGGTGAAAAAGAAAAATGACGATATAGCAGCCTTGAGGAAACAGATCAAACTTCCTCAAATTGAACATCCTCAGACAAAAGAAGTCATACAGGAACATAATGAAGAAGATGAAATGATGAATTAATTCTTCAGTTGACATCCCAGGTTAAGGAAATGGAAACACAGATGGATAAAATTGTCCAAGAAAAGGAGACAGTGAAAGAGCCAGTGATTCCTATAGTCATTCCAGTTATCGCTGCAATAGTGCCTTCAACTTTAGGTGAAAATTTGGCACCCAAAGAACCATTGGCTACTACAGTGCCAGTGACTTCTTCCACAACATTAACCACTGAATCTTCTACAACAGCAGTATAGCTTACATATGAGGCCAGCAAGATAGTAAAAGCAATGGAAGAGATGTATTTAAAGACAAATGAGATTAACATCTTGAAAAATATGATTGAAAATATTGAAAAGTCAAATAAACCAGCTCAGGTAAATGCTAAGATACATGAAAAAAATGCCAGCAGATTAAGTGAAGAGTTAAAAAAGTTGCAAAAAGAGTTAACTTTGAAGGATCATATATCATACATAAAAAATTACCTTTGGAATAATATCATTGAAGCTATCCATGATGTATGGCCTTCAATTCAGGTAATTTTTGAGCAAAGAGAATTATTACTAGTAGCCCAAGCAGAAATTCAAAAGACTTAAACTGATTTGGCTGACAAACCAGATCAAGATGTAAGGCTAATAAATTTGCTTAGCAGCAAAAATACACAGGAGTTGGAAGAGCTCAAAATAATAGACAGAACTGCAACTATCCTAAAAATTAGGAAAGTCACAACAAAGAGAAATTTGATGAGGCAACTTGAAGAAAAGTGTGAAGCCATGAATACTGCCATAACCGGGTTCATGGTTAAGTTCACAAATTTTAGCCAAAAAGGACTTCCTGATATCATGGTTATCAATGATAAATTGATGCCCCAAAATGACTATGATAAGAAGACAAGAGAATTTTCCAAGGAACGGGTAAATAAACCAACAGGTCAAGGCATCCCAACAGGAAAAGTGTTACTTAAGAGTTTTGAAGATTTATTTTACTTGCAGCATGAGATCAAACACTTGTTTTTCATCAAGCCAACATTTGCTAGATATACAGAAGCTGATGAGAATTTTAGAAAATTAAAGAATATTCAAATTCCTGAAAATGAGGATTGGCAGTCACTCACTAATTTGTTATGAAGGATGAAAACAAGTAGATGAAAAGAAGACAAAAAATTGTTTTCTAATTTAACAGTCAAAATAGATTTTCTTTACAATAGTAAAACATTTTTTTGGTTAAAAGAGTATAAGAGTTTAAATAGTATCAATGAATAAAGAGTATCAGACAAGTCAGATCAGATTTTAAAAAAAAATATCTCAAAGCCAGCAAGGAGGACACCAAGGCAACCAACTGCTTCTTATCCTCAAACAGTTTCTATTTCTTTTGGATAAAATAGGACAACTTGTTGATTTGTTAAGCAGCTGTCTCTATTATTATTGTAAAGATATTTTATTTTCTTAAGATAATTCCTAGAAGTCTTCTAGGATATTTTGTAAAACATTATGTATAAATACTTCATCTTTAGAAGTATTTTGTGCGGAACAAAATTGTTGGGATTGTTATATTCATTTCTTCTTGGACTTTAAAGCTTTTGTGTGTCAAAACTTTGAGTAGCAGGCTGGATCAAAGAAAAATGGCATCATACTTCAGGATTCCCGTGATGAGAAATTTGGAGTGAAGTATTTTCTTCGCTTGTCATTGTTTCCTTTCTTTGTTACATGCATCCATTTATGTTTTTCTAAATCTGAATGTATAACTAGGAGTATTACTACAGGATTTTTTAAGAGCACCATGTTTTTAACTAGTTATCATTTATATGTTTTCCTCTTATTTCCAGTGTAGGGAACCCTTAATTGTTCCCTCTCTCATTTGACCTCTTCCTACTACTTATTTTTCTAGATTTAAGGATTCTTAAGTGCCCTTTATCCCTATCATACCACCTCACAAAAACAACTTTCCAAGATCTCCAAGGGTTAGCTATCTTTCCCTGAAGACATTTAACCTTTTTGCCCTTTATCCTAGTATTATTTGCTTGATTTTGACTCCATAGCCCAATGTACAAATATATTTCTCACTATCCATCCTTTCAAGCGATTTTTCCCACCAAATCTACCAAAACAAAACCAAAGCTGCACTTTCATAACTAGCCTAATATTCACAAATTAAAACAAAGTTAAACTTTAAAGAGAGAGCCTTCTCTGAACCCTAGGAAGGCTAGATTCTAGAGTTTGAAGTAGGTTTGTGGTTACCTCTAGAATTCTTTGACTAAAAACCAATATCACACAACTTGAGAATTACTAGAGTGATAACATTACTGGCGACCATACTGGGGAACTAACCAATCCTCAGTTTTAAAGCTAGTCTTAAAGAAAATCTTTTTATACATCCTTTTACTTTAATATTGCTTTTATAAGTTGTGTATATTGAAAACAGTAATTATGGATTCTAGGAAAGTTTATTATACCAGGTCTAACCCAGATCATAAGCCTCTTGCTATAGTAGACAACTCAAACCAAATTGGTAAAACGAAAAAACAGTTAGAAAATTTAGATGCTGAAGTATCATTAAAAAGAGTCAATTCATTACCACAAGAGTTAGTAAGTCTGCAAGATATTGATTTTGATTAGAAATTTGAGCATTATTTATTTAGAAGAAAATCTGAAAGTGATTTGAAAACTGCTATCTTAGACACTGTTGTTATTTCATTCTGGAATACAAAACAGAAAAATATTACAGCAGATTCTAAATCACAGAAGGTTCAAGATCATACTAAAATTGAAGAACTAAAAGTTACTATTCTTAAAGATATTGATGAAGCTATTGAATTATCTCAATTTTTGATCTATGCAAACAAACCTCCAGTTTCTCAGTTGCATACCACAATAATACCATCTATAGATTCATCTTTGTATGTTGTTACATCATTTATAAATTCCACTACCAGCTCATCTACAGATCCATCTATGCCTAGATTACCTTTACAACCTAGAGTACTATTTCCACCACTCACTTCGTTCACTATATCCATCAAATCATCTTTTGATTTCCTAAATACATCATCCTCATTCCCTAGTAGTTCCATATACATTCCAGTTTCATTTCCTAGCACTTAAACTACAGTTTTTAGTTCATCAGCTATTATTTCCAACACAGCTCCAAGCACTTCTACCTTACCTGATAGCCAAGGTTATCTTCAAGCTATGGCTGCTACATATGCTCCCCTAGTCTTACCACAACAACTTCATGACATGCCTCAAGGCTATCAAAATAAAATACCAATTTTTTATGGCACTACCAATTATACTTCTCAGCAACACATTGCTAAGATGACAGACTTTTTTGAAATTTATGAGATTGATGACTTAGATGTTCAAATGAGGTTGTTTGCACAAACTTTGACAGGAGAAGTTAAGAAGTGGTTTAAAGGTCTAGCTGCTGGTAGTGTAACTAATTTAGCTGTGTTTCATAGATTGCTTTTAAATAAATGGGTAGTTAAGAAGTGGTTTAAAGAAGAAACTACCAATTCAGACACAAAAATAGATATGTTAGCTAAAACCTTAGAGAGGATGATGGATAGACTAGACAACATAGAGAGGAGACCTCAGTGGGATAACCAACAACAAATCAGAAATCCCAATTTTAGAAAAAACACAAATTCTGGAAAAGAAAAAGAAACATCCCCAAACCAAAAAATAAGGCCCCCATTCCAAGAGAACTATGCTGAAAGTTTTCAGAATAATTTTGATGATTAGGATGCAATAGATCTAATGGGAATAGATGATAATAATACTATTTTCCTCACTCAGGAAGATCAGGAATTATTTGAACTCCAACAACTCAAATTAGATTCGAGTGAATCCTTTGATTATAAACAAGGTTATGATTATGCTATAAATGAAATACACAATCAATATAACCTTAGAAATAAGAAAAATAATGAGTCTTCTACCAAGAAACTTCCCAAATTTAGAATAAAAAAATAGTAGAAGCTCCCAAAACAAAAGTTCTGCAAATTCTCCCAAGGGAAAATAAGTAAAACTCTAGTTCTTCCCAAAACATTTCTAGTCCTAAAAATGCGTCAAGCCCTAAAATTGTTGATATTACTGATGAATTTGCTCAAGATGCAAAATGTTCATAGAAATCTACTACTGCTAAAGCTTCTAATTCTGTTAAAACAAAGAATTTAGATCCTAAATCAGTAGATCCAAAACCTGCTACTTCAAAAACATCTGATGATAATTCTAAGTCTGAAAGAACATCTACTGCTTCACAAACAATCCCTGAAACGAAAGTTAGGAGTAGTAAAACACAAGAAAAACAAACAGAGAATGTAAAACCACTTGAAAATGAAAAAATAACTGTAGAAAAACAAAACAAACCAACACAAACTACAATTACTAAAGAAGAATTTATTCAAGTTAGTAAAGCTCAACCTACATTCAACATACAATCTGAATTGGAAAGCTTAAAATACCAATTCCTCTGACTGAATTGGTAAAACAGGACTTGTATAAATCAACCATAACTAAAACATTAAATATGAATGATGGAGAAGATTCCATAAATCTAAATGATGATCAACCAGAGTTGATTTTTGGCCCAGATGTGAATGGAAAACATGCAGATGGAGAAGTTCCTCCATTTTATATCAGTCTTACCTTTCATGATCAAATTTTACACAATTCCATGCTAGATTCAGGAGCTTCCCATAATCTAATGCCTAAAGCCATAATGGAAACTCTCAATCTAGAAATCACAAGGCCATACAAAGATTTATTTTCATTTGATTCTAGTAAAGTTAAATGTCTTGGTTTAATCAAAGATTTGTGTGTAACACTTGTTCAATATCCTAGTAAGAGTATATTAATGGACATTGTAGTAGCTGATATCCCACCTAAATATGGAATGTTACTTTCTCGCTCATGGGGAGAAAAGTTACAGGGATCTCTACAATTGGACATGTCTTATGCTACTATATCAGTTTTTGGCCATCCTAAGAAGTTATATAGGGAAACATTGATGAAATACATGGTCAGTAGTGCAGAAAGATCTATAAATTACCCAATTGATTCTACACCAACTAACTTGATTCTTTTATCCTGTGCAACTTTGAAACTAATGAAATCCAAACTCAACTAGTAGAGAAAAAGAAAGCACCAAATAATGATAATATTTTTCATGAATCTCTATGGCATTTAGACTTTGATGGTTTAGTAAATAAGTTAGGAGCAGGAGCAGGAGTTTAGATAACTAACATGGAGACTAATCACTCAGAAGGCCATGCTTTCGGGCTCAATTTAAAATGTACCAATAATATGGCTGAGTATAAAGCCCTCATTCTAGGACTCCAAATCATTAGGAACTCAGGAGGAAAAATATTTTTAATCATGGGAGATTCAAAGTTGATCATAAAACAAGTAAATGGAGTTTATTCTGTTTACAATCCTAGACTAACCAGTCCCCATAAACACGATGGAATTTAAGGCGATGATTGATTGGAATGTAAATTTGTTGTTATACCCTAGAAAATGCTCTGAAATATCAGGTTACTTTGTCCCAACAGCAGCACAGTAGTACATGCAATTTACCATTCCAAACTAATCACAGATATACTGTTGAAGTCAAGCATAAGCCAATAATTCCAGACAATCTTAAGTATTGGAAATTTTTTTCTCAGGATGAATAGATTTACAAGTTTATGAACAATGAAGGTGAATTTCAGAACTGTAAGATAGACACAGATTGTACTATAGATCAAGATTTAGATTGTGAAATAGATTTGAATAACTTAGGTTTAAATAGAATAAAGTTTGATAAACCAACTAGATTTGTTCAATATGATATAGATATCTTAGAGAAATTAGAGATTGAAGAAATTATTGATGATGAATCTGACATATTGAATCTAAAGGATAATTTCTTACCCAAAGGTTTAACTCCCTTAGAAGATCTTTTTGATTCAAACGATGTATCTAGAAAACCCAAAATGGAGCAGTCAGATCTGATATAGAAGAATGCAATATTGGAAAAGATTTAAAACCCAAAATAATCAAACTTTCCAAAACATTACCTCAACAAGAAAAAGAAAAATACATTACTCTTTTAAAGGAATATCAAGATGTTTTTGCCTAGAGTTATGAGGACCTCAAATCCTATGATACCAGCATAACCCAACATAAAATTCCAATAAAAGAATACCAAAAGCCATTTTAAAAAAAATTGAGAAGAATTAACCTTGTTTTATTACCTTTGATAGAAAAAGAAGTGAAAAGAACGTATGATGCACAGATAATTGCACCAATGATTGGGTTTCCAACCTAGTTCCAACAAGAAAGAAAACAGGAGAAATTAGATTATGTGTTGACTTTAGGAATCTAAACAAAGTGTCCTTGAAAGATAATTACCCTTTACTTAAAATGGATCATATATTACAAAGGGTAGTTGGCTCTTCTAGGATTTCATTTTTAGATGGTTTTTCAGGATACAACCATATTTTAGTCCAAAAAGAAGATCAAGCCAAAACACCATTTACTACTCCTTGGAGCACTTTTATGTATGTAAAAATTCCTTTTGGTCTAATGAATGCAGGGAAACCTTTCAAATGGATATGGACATAGATTTTGCAAAGGAAATATATGATTTCTTATTAATTTACTTAGATGACATTACTGTGTTTTCCAAAACTGATAATGAACACTTGGATCATTTGAGACAAGTTTTTATTAAGTGTAGGAAATTTGGCATCTCTTTAAACCCTAAGAGAATTTTATTTGGATTAGAAGAAGGCAAGTTACTTGGACACATAATTTCTAAAGAATGAATCAGAATAGATCCTGCTAGGATAGAAGCAATTCTTAACATCAGTCCACCAAGAAACATCAAAGAATTACAAGCCTTTCTAGGTAATATAAATTTTTTGAGAAGATTTATATCCAATTTAGCTGAGATAATTAGAGAACTAAATAACATGCTTAAAAAATTTCCAGTTCTTAAATGGACTATTGATGCCAAACAGTCATTTGACTCCATCAAACAAGCGTTAAAAAAAACTCCAGTCCTAATAAGTCCTGACTTTAAGAAATATTTCATAATTTTTTCATTTGCTTCAGAACACACCATTGTTGTAGTTTTACTGCAAAAAAATGACCAAGGATTTGAACAACCCATAGCTTTTTTCATTAAGACCCTTAGAGATGCCCCTTTTAAGTACAAAATTATGGAAAAACAAGCCCTATCTTTGGTTAAGGCCATTAAAGACTTCAGAGTTTATATTCTCTACTCTCATATCATTACTTATGTCCCAAATTCTGTAGTAAAAGACATTCTCACTCAGGATGGTCCTGATGGAAGAAGAGGTAAGTGGATTGACACTATCTTAGAATATGACATAGAGATAAAACCCACAAAACTCATCAAAGGTCAAGGATTAGCCAGACTTATGGTTGAATCTAACTGCAATGCCCTAGACATAAATTTTATTTCCCAAGTAGATGATCAGGAAGAGATGGTGACTCCAACAATTAGTGAAGCCTTCTCAGACTCACCTTGGTATACAGATATCATATTTGTACTCCTAAACTTACAAGATCCTCCTAGATTGTCAAGAACCAAAGCCATATTTGTATTTTAGACAATGTACTTTTTTGGAGAGATCATAGTGGGATTTTATTAAATTTTTTATTAAAGGAAGAAACTAAAAAAATACTTGAAGAATTTCATGCAAGTGACTATGGAGGACATCTATATTGGAAAACTACTGCAGAAAATATCTTGATAGCTAGTTTTTACTGGCCTACTTTGTTTGCTGATGTCAAAAATTATGTTACTTCATGTCATAAGTGCCAAATTTTTTAGGGTAAGAAGAAATTATTACCCCTTCCCTTAAAATCTATTTCAATTGAAATGCCATTTCAACAATGGGGTTTAGACTTCATTGGTGAAATTCACCCTCCTTCTTCAAGCCAAAATAAGTGGATTTTGGCAACCACTGATTATTTTACCAAGTGGATTGAAGCCATACCCTCCAGACAAGCCACAGATACTATCATTATTTCCTTCCTAGAAAACAACATTCTTTCAAGATTTGGATGTCCCCAAAAGATAATTGTTGACAATGAAGCAGCATTCAAATCCAAGAAAATGGTTGAATTTTGCCACAAATACCATATTACCTTAGGTCATTCTACTGCATATGACCTCCAAGGTAATGGCCTAGCTGAATCCTCAAACAAAAGCCTTGTAAACATCATAAAAAATTTACTTGAAGACAATAAAAAAAACTTGGAATAAGAAGTTAGTCAATGTCTTATGGGCAGATAGACTTACTACTAAAATATCCACTGGTACTTCCCCTTATCAACTTGTTTATGGAATGGATGTTATTTTTCCATCCACCCTAGGTGTACCAGTGATGAAAATTATCCAAGAGTTACAAGTTGAAACAAATGACATTCAAAGAAGGATCAATCAAACTATTCACTTGCAACAAAGAAGGGAAGAATTTTATATCAAATCTCAAGTCATTCAGGATAAGATCAAGAAAATTTTTCATAAAAATACTAAAGAGGATGATTTCTACATAGAAGATAAAGTGTTAAAGCAGGATTCCAGAAGAGAAAACAAAGGAAAACATGGAAAATTTGATTTTCTGTGGAAATGACCTTATGTGATTTATGGATATAAAGGTAATAATGTTTTCTTTTTGAAAGAAATGGATGGAACAGATCTGCAAGAAAGACCAGTAAATGGTAGAATGTTGAAACACTACTACTCTCCTAAGTTAAAAAATAGTTAGTTTTTATTCACTTTGATCATTGTACATATACATTGCATAGTTTAGATTGGATTGGATGTTTCCCTAACAAAGTTGAAGCCCGGAGAAAAGGCCCTAAGCTTTGAGAGGTAAATATCATAAGTATGAATAAATTTCAGATATCAAAAGACATTTAGTACAGGGTCATCACAGTCAAATTCCAAAGGCTACTAGTCTCAAAGTCCTTGATATTTCACCAGGAAATGTCATCCCCATGTGGAGCCACTGTTAGAGTCCTATAATAATAGGGTTCATAAATTTTGAATTGACTTCGATAGTCTTGTAAATATGTACATACCTTGCTTTCTACAAGTTTTTTTCCCATATTTTGAAAAAATGAAAAATAATAAAAAGTCAAAAGAGGGTAAAAAAAGTCCTAAAAGAAAAATCAAAGGACTTAGAAAAATATAGACCCCAAAAGAAGAAAAAAGAAATAAGACCTGAAAGTGAACAAGTCCAAATGCCACTACTTTTACTTTTTACTTCAACAATAATGATTATGTGCAGAATGTCACTAGATGCCATAATCCATGATCATTTAAATAGTTTAATCTTAACTTTTCATGTTTTCAATTTTATGTTTTAGATAGTGAATAAAGATTTGTCAAACAGTTTAAACTTGAAAAATCAGTAGATAGGGAGAGAATAATGAGGAGCTCAACAGTTTAATCTAAGCCCTCAGATGAAATAAGATAGATCTAGACAGTTTTATGCTTGGAAAGAAAAATGTTTTAAGGTTGCAAGCCTAAATGCACCTACAAAATGAAGAAAAAAATGTTAGAAATAAAGTTAGGTAGGTAGAAAGTAGTTGATAAATCATGTAAATAGCACATCATTGGGAAAAAATATTAATTCCCCCTCCCATATAGGTATTTAGTATTCTAAACTATCAGTAAAAAAGGCTCGAAGAATTTCTTTGACTTTTTTTGGGACCGGACCGAAGACTCGATGACTAGTCAGTTAAAAATATTGAATTCCTACCTTAAACCCTCATTCATCAACATTTACCCTTCATTCATACATCAAAATCCCTTTTTCCTAAGTAAAGCATATTTTTTACTTAGTGAAATTGTAACCCAAAAATAATTATTTTCCCTTCAAAATCATTCATAAAACCCTCAAAATTACATTTATCCTAAGTATTAGTGAATTAATATAAAAGATGAGTGATGCTTTATTTTTATACTTTACTTAGAGATAATATATGTTTTGTTTCCTTTTACTATCCCTTTATTCATATTAACATCTAACTTATTTTAGTAAATCCCTAAAACTACACCTACCCGTATATATTAAATCCTTTATATTTAAAATAACCCCCTTAAACCCACTATTTTAAACTTTAGACCAAAGTTAATATAACCCATGTGCATAAAATAAAAACCCCGCCCAACAAACCCATTCGTCAAAAATATATATATTTAAATAATCCCATCCCTTATGGTATTAAAACAACTATTAAACGGTTTTATTACCATATAATATCATATCTGCACCATTGATTTTGAAACATATGATTGGAAACATATATGACATTGCTCCTTCACAATCGTATAACCCAAGGTTTTTGAATTAAATAAATGTCTATTTGTAAATTAAAAAACCCTTCCACTCATATAACAGACCCAGCCCCACCTCCCATTTCTGCGCATCTCCTGAACTGATCTAGACCGTTTGCTTTTAAAGCCCAGATCCTATGGCGGAAATCCAATATCGCACAGAAAAGTTGCACGTTCATCCCCATGCCAAAGTTGCACGAAATGAGTGGTTTCCCAATTCTCTCTCTCCTCCACATGCCCTTCAATCACTGGATCATGTGGGTTCAAGCCGAAAACACTTACCACCCAAGTTTTGTGCGAGAACCACCAGTTTTAAGATTCATTGAATCCAAAAACAACCCTCCCCGCCGATGCGACCTGCATTCAATGTGTAACTAATGTAACTCAAAATGCGTATTTTAACCTTGGAAATGCATTTATCCATCTATCTTCTCTGTAGTTAACCTAACTGCACAGCCTCCCCGACTATAAAAAAAACTCTTTTAAAGCCTCTTTTCTGCCATTTTCATACCCGAAACCTGCAATATTTACCCAGTAAACCATTGAATATTGTTGAGGAGCTTCACCTTACTCTAGGAAATCCACAGAAGACATCAAATCATTTGGAAAACTCCGAAACTCTTCAAAGCCAAATACCTGCATTACAATAGGTATTTTTCTTAAAAAATTAAACGTGCAATCAATTTAAAGACCTTTTAAATAACAAACACTCTCAGAGTTTTAGAAATTGATTAATAAACTGCCAAAAAGTCCCAAAAACAAGCCAAACTCTGGAAAAATTTTCCCAGAAACCCTGTTTCTCTGCTGCGAGTTATTTTAAGGAAATTTATTATTTTTCATAGTTTAAAGATCTATTTCAAACTCTGAAATAAACCACAAAACCTCTGCAGGTACCCTAAAGCCTCTGTAACCCTTTTCAAAAAACAATTTAGCCCAAATTTCCATTAAGAAACTCAGGAAACCCCTGTTTTCTATTTTAAACCAACACTAAAGCCTCTAAACCTCTTTGATAGACCTAATTCAATAGAAAAACCAAATAAAAGCCTATACTTTGCCAAATTTGCCCAATAAATCCTCTGCTATAGTAAAATTACATTTGCAAACTGTCTAAACTTGCAGAAATAGATCAAAATGCTTAAAAAGAAGAGTGTAAGCAAGCCTGAAGGTTCTAAAGCACTTGAACCTACTCCTTCCATGACTTCAAGTACTGCTACTATTGTCAATCCATTACAACCCCCAGTTATTGATGTTGAAAACATTCCCCTAGCTGATATTGATTACAAGATAGCAAATCCCATAGTTGAATTCAACCTGCTAGATATCCATAACTAGTGCTATGAGAAGTCTTTAGATGATCATGAATAAGTTCATATTTTGGAATCCCATTTGCCCAAATATGTGGTCCCATTGACTCACCCATGTCAGGAGGTTATTAGATTGTGTCAACAGTACCATATTCCTGAACAAAGAGCCATGGTAAATCTCACTAAAGAGGTGCTTTTTACCATCACTACAGAATCAATTAACCAAATGTTGCAACTTCATCCTGACCCCCAAGAAGTCCCTTTCTCTATAGAGGCCCTCACCAGGCTATATATTGGCCTAGATTTTCGTAAAAGGTTCATGATTTTTCAGACTTTTATGCCTCTTCATGTAGAAATTCCCAAGTTAAATCCTCCACATTCTACTGCTAAATTCCCTGAAGATTCAAGACGTGATTTCCATGATTTCCTTCATCCTTGGATATTTTACTGATGAAAACACTGATGAGTCCATCCTGGGATTTTTGTCCACATTTTCTCCAAGTCAATCACCCTCAATAATCTTTGATTATGCTGGTTTCATGGCTGATAGTATTCATTATCAATTGACCAATTTGCAAATAGAGGGAGTGTTTAGATATACCTCCTACCTTTTCCACATGTTTCTATACTTCCAATTAGATAATTTTCCAATCACTCTTCAAAAAATTGACATTGAAGGAAATCCTCTATCTGTCATTTTTTGGACATCCATGCTCAGGAAAGAATGTACAGATTTCAATTATTCAGAATTTTTAGAGTTATTTTTACATCCAAAGAGAACAATGTTGACCAAAACATAGCAGCCTAGAATAAATGAGGAAATGAAGAAGATATTGCAGTTATCAGAGCAGATTCAGGTTAGTGAATGGTATTTGTATGAGAAATATACTGAAATCAGAGTCTTTGGGTCAAACTTGTTACCTTACAAGTTACCCAAATATCCTTCAATGAGGATCTTTGCCTTGGAGTATATCAGGCAGATCCTAAACTCTTATTCCATCAATTTCATGGCAGCTAAGAAGAAGACCCAATTCAAACTTACGAATCTAATTGGGCCATTCATATGTAATCACAGGGATGGAGAAAAAGAAGCAGCAAATCAGTTATTGGAATATAAATTTGAAGAGAGTTTCCCTTGGAACTATGATCCATAAGGGATCTTGAGCAAGCTAATGGTTAAATTCAAATTAACACCCTTTATTCATGAAGCTAAACCAGAAATAGAAAATTTTTCCAATCAAATTGAATGGATTGAAAACACATTAATAGACGCATTGAAAAAAGGTAATACTAGTCATACCTTAGATACTGCAAATCAGCCAAAGAAGTCCACCAAAAGAGTAAGGGAATAAGGAGCCTATGTGACAGAAACTACAATAGAAACAAAGTTCAAGATCATTTATAACAAAAGGCCTAAATTAGATACAGCAGGTAAAGGAAAAGTGACATAGATGTTGAAGAAACAGAGCCTTTAAATTCCAACACACATTTTCCAGAGACAAATGTAGCTATTGTAATTATCAATGAGCCAAATCAGAATGAAGAAATCAATAATGAAGATAAAAATTTGATGGAAAGATAGCAAAGCATGGAAGCTTCTTCCTCATAGTCAGCTGAGGAAAAGGATTTGGATATTAAGGAGAAATATAAGAAAATTAAAATGAAGAATGAGGAAATCAAAACTGAAATTTATTCTCAGTTCTTGAAACAAAAGCCAAATAATCAAAAAAAATTCCTATCAGCATTTGATTACTCAAGTAAAAAATTGATTATTTCAGTATTAGAGCCCATAGTATTAGTTCCAAAGACAGTTCTCGACTATAAGAAAGTTGATCTAGAAGTAGCTACAGACAGTATCCATGAATTAGATCAAATAGAGTTTCACAGGCAAAGCTCAGAGATGTTATATTCCACAGTTACAACAAAAGCTATGAGTGCTCAAAAGCTCCAAAATACCATCTCCAACATGCAAGATCAGATGAAATTGGACAAATCATCATTGTATGCCAAGGAGCTAAGGATGAAAGCCTTGGAAGAACTAGTTTTACAAGTAAGATATGATCCTACTAATATCAAAGCAACAGAATTATTGGTGAAAAAGAAAAATGAGGATATAGCAGCCTTGAGGAAACAACTCAAAATTCCTCAAAGTGAACATCCTCAGACAAATAAGTCATACAGGAACAAAATGAAAAAGATGAAATGATGAATTTAATTCTTCAGTTGACAACCCAGGTTAAGGAAATGGAAATACAGATGGATAAACTTGTCCAAGAAAAGGAGACAGTGAAAGAACTAGTGATTCCTACAATCATTCCAGTTATCTCTGCAGCAGTTCCTTCAACTTTAGGTGAAAATTTGGCACCCAAAGAACCACTAGCTACTGCATTGCCAGTGACTTATTCCACAACATCAGCCACTGAATCTTCTAAAACAATAGTACAGCCTACAGATGAGGCCAACAAGATAGCAAAAACAACGGAAGAGATGTATTTAAAGACAAATGAGATTAACAGGTTGACAAAATTGATTGAAAATCTTGAAAAGTCAAATAAATCAGCTCAGGTAAATGCTAAGATACATGAACAAAATTCCAGCAGATTAAGTGAAGAGTTAAAAAAGTTGCAAAAAGAGTTAACTTTGAAGGATCAGCTATCATACATAAAAAATTACCTTTGGAATAATATCATTGAAGCCATCCATGATGTATGGCCTTCAATTTAGGTAATTTTTGAGCAAAGAGAATTATTACTAGCAGCCCAAGCAAAAATTCAAAAGACTCAAACTGATTTGGCTGACAAACCAGAGCAAGTTGTAAGGCTAATCAATTTCCATAACAGCAAAAATAGACAGGAGTTGGAAGAGCTCAAAATAATAGACAGAACTGCAACTATCCTAAAAATTAGGAAAGTCACAAAAAAGAGAAATTTGATGAGGCAACTTGAAGAAAAGTGTGAAGCCATGAATACTACCATAACCAGGTTCATGGTTAAGTTCACAAGCTTTAGGCAAAAATGAATTCCTGATATCATGGCTATTAATGATCAATTTATGCCTCAAAATGACTATGATAAGAAGATAAGAGAATTTGCCAAGGAACGGGTAAATAAACCAACAGGTCAAGGCATCCCAACAGGAAAAGTGTTACTTAAGAGTTTTGAAGATTTATTTTACTTGCAGCATGAGATCAAACACTTGTTTGTCATCTAGCCAACCTTTTATAGAGATAAAGAAGCTGATGAGAATTTTAGGAAATTAAAGAATATTCAAATTCCTCAAAATGAGGATTGGCAGTCACTTACTGATTTGTTATGAAGGATGAAAACAAGTAGATGAAAAGAAGACAAAAATTGTTTTCTAATTTAACAGTCAAAACAGATTTTCTTTACAGCAATAAAATAGTTTTTTGGTTAAAACAGTATAATATTTTATAGAGTATCAGTGAATAAAGAGTATCCGAGAAGAGTATCAGACAAGACATATCAGATTAAATATATATATATATATATATCTCAAAGCCAGCAAGGAGGACACCAAGGCAGCCCGCTACTTCTTATCCTCAAACAATTTCTATTTCTTTTGGATAAAATAGGACAACTTACTGATTTGCTAAGCAACTGTCTCTATTGTAAAGATATTTTATTTTCCTAAGATAACTCCTAGAAATATTCTAGGATATTTTATAAAACATTATGTATAAATACTTCATCTTTAGAATTATTTTGTGTGGAATAAAATTGTTGGGATTGTTATAGTCATTTCTTCTTGGACTTTAAAGCTTTTGTGTGTCAAAACTTCGAATAGCAAGCTGGATCAAAGAAAATTGGCATCATACTTCAAGCTTCATGTGATGAGTTATTTGGAGTGAAGTATTTTCTTCACTTGTTATTGTTTCCTTTCTTTGTTACATGCATCCATTTATGTTTATGCTAAATCTGAATGTATAACTAGGAGTATTACTACAAGATTTTTTAAGAGCACCATGTTTTTAACTAGTTATCATTTATATGTTTTCCTCTGATTTCTAGTGTAGGGAACCCTTAATTGTTCACTCTCTCGTTTGACCTCTTCCTACTACTTATTTTTCCAGATTTAAGGATTCTTAAGTGCCCTTTATCCCGATCATACCACCTCATGAAAATAACTTTCCAAGATCTCCAAGGGTTATCTATCTTGCCCTGAAGACATTTGACATTTTTGCGCTTGATCCTAGTCATGTTTACTTGATTTTGACTCCATATCCCAATGGACAAATAGATTTCCCACTATCCATTCTTTCAAGTGATTTTTCCCACCAAATCTACCAAAACAAAACCAAAGTTGCACTTTCATAACTAGCCTAATATTCACAAATTAAAACAAAGTTAAACTTTAAAGAGAGATCCCTCTCTGAACCCTAGGAAGGCTAGATCCTAGAGTTTGAAGTAGGTTTGTGGTTAGCTCTAGAATTCTTTGACTAAAAACCAAAATCACACAACTTGAGAATTACTAGAGTGATAACATATACCATAACATTGTATATGTTTATTATAGGAACAAATAAAAATAACAAAATTAACATCAAAATAATGTTAAATGTGTGTGTGTGTGTGTATTTCGTAGGTTACATTGCTAATGCTTTTCTTTAATTGCGAATTTTGTATTGAATATATATTATATTACATAATTTGATCATATTTAATTGAAGGTTTAATATTTTTAACTCCAAGTCCCATGAAGATGATAAAAGAGAAGATTGTTTCATCTATAAG
Organism: Pinus albicaulis; assembly: GCA_034641835.2. Taxonomy (NCBI): domain Eukaryota; kingdom Viridiplantae; phylum Streptophyta; class Pinopsida; order Pinales; family Pinaceae; genus Pinus; species Pinus albicaulis. The sequence continues at coordinate 1,519,639,692 of CM076580.1, forward strand.
TAGTAAAAAAAACACTCATGGTAAGTGTATTGTTTCGTTATTTTTTTAGTAATTTTTGTAACAAGAATAAAATGGTTTGACTAGACTATTTTTTATTGTATTACAGCCCAAATAACTTAAAATAAATTAGTTATTCTTGAATTAAAGGATATTTTTTACCATAGGATTGATGATGAAGCAACAAACAAAAGAGATATTGAGAAAATGGGAACTGATGGAGATTACATAATAGAGAAAAATTTATTTTGGATTCATCCACATGTAAATACATTTTTTGAAATGTTTTTCAAAAATGAATATTTTGAAATTTCAATTTGGACAACAACTTCAAAACAAAACACAACAAGAGTTCTAAAAAAGTCATTTTTCAGAAAGAATACAAGATAAACTTGTGTTGATGTGGACTACTTCAGAGTGTAAACCAAAAAATGGACATAAGGCCATTGACAATCCAAAAAAAGGTATACACACTAAATCATTGAAAAAAGTGTGGGAAATGCATACCCAATATGATGCAACCAATACTATTATAGTGGATTGTTCATTTGAGAGAATGAAAGCAAATCCAAAAGAAAATGTGATTCTTTCCCCTCAATTCATTGGAACAAATAAAGAGGATGATTGGTTGATCGAAGAGCTATGGAGAATGTTGATTAAATGCAGCAAGACAACAGATGTGCGGGCTATTTTGAAGGATATTCAATAACATATAATATTACCTTAAGATGATTGGTGTCTATTTCATGCCATAATATGTATGACATCATGAATTATCACTATATTTTGTAGCGCTTTTAAATTTAAGTTGACTTCTATTTCACAATACTAATAAAAGAATTGTTGATTTTGTTTGTCAAAAGTAGAATAAAATAATTTTATGCTCTTTATTTTTGTGAGATATTATTGTATTGGTAACAATTATTTATTTGAATGGTTTTTTAATGTTTTCATATCAAAATTTCTCATCCCATAGAAATTTTTACAGTGGATTAGATTGTATGTAAAAATTAATAGATAATTGGTCTATTTGTTTGAATTGAAACATTACAATTATTTTTTTCAATTGTGGTTTAGTTATCATTATACATCTTTGAAATTTCTTTGACTTCTTCAATATTTCGAGAGATATTCACCTTGATGGTAGGCGAAATTTTTGACATGTTCCCTTCCTCAAACGCGTCAAGCGCTAGAATGCAGTTCTTGAACCAATCGAATTTCCCCGATCGAAGTAAATATTTTGATTCAATTACATAAATCTCTTGGTTTCCTATCTTGTCAAGGCTGAACGTTTTTTCAGGAAGAAAAAACGAGCGGTGATGCATTACATCCCACAGATAATCTAGCTCTGTCATTGCCTCAAGGATATCCTCGTCTGAGTGAAATAAGGATCCTAAGGGGGATTGAGTCTGCATAAGGCCATGTGGAAGAGATTCAGTCCTAACAGAGCTAGTCAACAAACATGAAGAGGATTCCATCGTCGATGTGGTGGAACTGGATGCACTTGATAGGGTGCATATGGATTGGGTTTGCACTATCATTGGTACAACTACTCTCATAGTTGCAGCTTTACTCGACACCTATGACTGATGAGAAGACAACCTGAGTCATGGTTCTGATACATGATGATATGAATCATATATGGTGTTTCGTGTCGTTATCATTTGTTGGGAGAGGAATTTCCCTCGTGGGAGCTTGCGTGGGAGCAAGGATAGATTCCTCTTTAGGCTGAGCAATTTTTTGGATTTGGAAGTTGTGCTTGGTGCAGAGGTGCCTGAATGTTTCCATCAATGGGCATACCTCTGGTTCGTGGTTATGGCTAGTGAAAATGGTGCACAGAACCATTGTGCCAACTGAGTAGATTGTGTGGCAACCAACACTACTCTTCATCCCTAAAGTGGACGCTCGGAGGGGATCAGGCGTAGGGAGAGGGTCCTCTGCTACCATTTCTGAGTTTTTGGCTTGGGTACGTCTAACTCTTTTGGGGAGTGTAGACTTAATGCTACTCTCGTCGCTCAAAGCTTTGGGAGGTATTCACATTTCATAGTATGGTGAAAATGTGAGCAAATATGAAAATAGTAGTGTGTGATTTTCTCCTAGTTAGAGAGGTGTCTCTGAGGGTGTAATATCCTGAAACCAGGATTTTCTACAACAAATGGAATATCTTAAGATATTCCAAATTAGGGGCTCCAACAAATCATGAGCATGGAAATGTAGAGCAGATCATTAGATGTAAAATAGCATCTCACCAGTAGATGTAAGAACCTCAGCAAGAGTATGGCCTATATTCTCCTTCCCGGGTGGGAAATGTAGCAATATAGGGCATAGAACAGCTGTATTCAGAAAATAACGTAATAACAGTGGATACTGGACTTGGATCCCTTATTTTAGACAATATACAACCCACTTGCAGAATTGGAGGTGAAACAAATGAAACTAGCTACACTAAGTAGATCTCCCTAGCTCAAGATAGCTTAAAAACACCCCGATCCCATGACTTCTCTATAACAGAATTTCTGAAGACTGTGAGAGCATAATTCCCATGAGGGTTTCTACAAAAAATGAGGAAATAAGACTGATCTAGAGTTCATATTAATCAAATACCAAAGAAATGGAGGTTTAACCTCTTTTGCACAAGGAATAAGACACTCGGCAAGGGTTTCCGGCAATATACATGAACAAAAAGCAGCTTTGCAGGAAATAACGCAATTTACTGCAACTCTGTATTAAGCATGGCTAAAAATAACATACAGTAGCTGAATAATATATAAAATGGCCCTAGGCCCTCTTTATTAGATCTACCAGAGGGAAATAAACACCTCCTCCTCAAAGACTAGCAAAAAATAGCAAGATTTAACCCAGCAACAAATGCCCTTGCAGGAAAGACGCAGTTCTTGAAGGTAAATGTGTTGTAGATGTTAATGGTTGTTTTAACCTAAGACAAATGATGGAATTGAAGCTTAGAACCCTCCTTTAGATCCCCTAAGCAAGCTAATCCAAGAATGGGATGGAATTCCCGCACGGGAATTCTTTGCACTAAGCAGTGCTGCAACCACAGCTAAACAACTGGAGCATGCAAGTAGTCAAAAGACAAAAGATAGATAAATACTGAATGATATATTTTGATTCTATGCCCTCATTTTTATATTTGGTGAGTCTCCTCACCCCGGACCCCACACATTGTTGAGGTGACTTCCTAGTGAAGATTCCTCCTTCAAAAATGCGTTGTCCTTGTTGGCTTCCCTCCCTCTTGTAGCAGTGTTGTTGACTTGGTCAACTGGGACTAATCCACCTGCAATGCTTTTTTTCATACTAAGGGGTCTTCAATCCAGTTCTCATATGTGTCTAGGCTGATCCTTGTTGACATTGAGCTAGTTTACTTGGGTGATCTCTTCCTCCTCAAGACTGCATGTTGACATAGTCAAACTTGACTATGTCTACATCTATTTTGTCCTTGTTCACACCTGAAAGTGTAAAATCCAGCTCCTAAGGTGATCCCCTTCCTCATTAAGGTGGAAATTATTCATATTTTTATTTTTCATGGGCCTCCTTACCCATTTATTCCTCTCCTAGGTGAAAAAAGAAAAATCTAATATTCCAAATTGTTGTGTGAAAATTTTGGAATATTATAGTCCTCCTCTCTCAAATTTTGCTTGCCCTCAAGAAACTATAAAGGTAGAACTGAAGAACCTTCTCTTCTCCCCCTGTAGCATCCTCATATGATAAGACTTCCCAAGGATCAAGGTGTTGTTCCATCAACACATCTCCAAGTTGCCCCTCCCAAGTGTAGACGTTCTCCTCTGGTGAACATTCCAAATAGCTGACATCATGCGACAATGAAACATCCATGGAGGCAACAATGGGCTGTTTGAAGGTCCTCTTGAGGCATGAGGGCTGATATATATTGGGATTCACCATCCCCATTTGAATCTCTCTTCCCCAAGCTATCAACCAAACAAATGAGTCACCCTCCAGGATGGCAACTCGTGAAGGACCTCTTCCACCTTGAGCTCATGCAGAATAGGTGGGCTGAAAATATGAACATGGTGGAAAAGATAGCCTACCCCATGCTGTCTTCCTCTCCACTTAAGATAAGTGTAGAGAATTTTTTGATCTTGGGCTGCAATAATGTTTCCCTCAATTGGCAAAAAGGAAACTGGACCTCCAAAGGTCCCTTCCCTAGCGTTGTGAAACAAGCTGGCCCAAACCATCTTATACATGATGGATAAGAAATCACCACCATATGGCATCCCATCCATCTCATGGCCCTCCTCATAAAGAAAAAAATATTTTGCTGTAGAGGCCATGTCTCTTCCCATGCTCTTCTTAGAACATGTAATGCAGAAAGTGTGGGGATCCTCCTCCCCAAAGAACACATCTACCCCATGTGTTCATCCTCCAATCATGCTCCTCATAAAGGCAAGAATAATATCAGCAAATAGGATCATGATCAGAATCATAATGAAAGAAAGACTGAAGGTTTTATGTGGTGCTAGAGGGTACCAACAGTCTCCCAAGTGGTCACAGTGCAGTCTTCCCCACTGCAACTTCAGACAATAGCATGGCAAGTTGTTTCTCGACAGATGGCTAGTTGTGTAGGTCACCACATCTACTAGAAAATAGTAGATGGCTGAATGTATCAACTAAGCATATAAGGAGTGAACAAACACTTTCCCCGGATTATATAGTATATGGTTGTCTCCATCATAATAGCTTGCCAAAAATGGTCCATTGAGCCTAAAGAAAAACTTGCCCCTTTGTAGAGAAATGCGCTGCAAGAAAGTGGTAAGAGCATGCAAATATTTTGTTGAACAATCAATAGGTGAAAAATCATAATTCTTACCATGTAATGAAAGCAAGATGGTGACAAAATCCATAGCTGGATCCTCCATAGTGGTATGACATACCCATATGAAGAGGAATGAACCACATGCTGCATGAAAATCCCCCTTCTCATGCCTGGAAATCCAAGCCAAGGAGAACATACCACAATAACAGATGAGTCCATCCACTACTCTACCAATCTCACCTCCTCTATGCCCACCAAGTGCATCAAATATGAAATGATCCTGGGAACACTCCATCAACAAGTTCATGCTCCAAAGTGACAGCACTGTTGGCCTATGCAAATAAGCTCCTTCCAACTCATAAATCCATTCTTTGACATGCCCCATGTCAAAGACTCCTCCCATAATGCTGCTGCATACAAGAAGTTCCTTCCAAGGTGGAAGTACTTCCAGATCATCTAAGGCTAAGGAGTAGCCTCCTTGTACTATGCCAGTGCCATCCCCTACTCCTACAACATCATGCCAAGTGTGAGAGAAAATCTTCCCTTGCACTCTCCCAATCCTCCAAAGCAACAAAAGTCTCTGTTGCTTCCTCATTCCTCCATCATACAACCCCTGTGGTGAAAACATAATGCTCACATCATCATAATGCATCCACACTCCTTGCTGCCCCATGATGCAAGTACCCTACCAAGTACTCTCCTCCCACATACCCTTGGAAAAAAGGATATGTCTCGTGATGGCAAAACTCTCTCAAGAGTAGCCAACACAATTTTTCCTCTTGCTGCCCAGTATCATAGATTTGCAAGTAGCTCTCCAGCTTCTTGCTCTCTATCCACATCCACTTATCCACCGATGGATGCCTCCTACCATTCTCCATATTGGTACTCCTCCCAAGAATATTACCATCCTTCCATATCAGATTTTCCTCATTGCATTTAGTGGGATTTTGACATGCAACTCCTTGGAGATCTCCTAGAAAATATTTTACACTAATAACCATCTTGAATCCATAGGGATCCAAGTGAGCTGAAGGCAAAGTCTCCTCACTGCTACCTCTTGACAGCGTTGCAACTCTCCTCCATGGTGTTTTGGTTGGCTCATGCCCCAACTCAAAGATGAATCTACGTTCTTTTGTATGGTAGAAATATTTCATGACATCCTCCAAAAGGTTACACTCCAACCTCAAGGGTCGTGTGAAACTCAACAGTGATACATGAGGTTGATGGTTCATCTTTCTCTTGAACCATTCAAGCTTGCACAACGCAGTGCAATCTTGCTACTCTATCTCAGCAATAATGTTTGACCCTGGGACATCTGAAGACAAATTTCCACAAATTTTAGAAGGATTTTCTACAATAAATAAAATTGGAAATCTTCCCATACCTTGGTGAGATGCACGAACCTATTGTAGTGCTACAAGGGCTCCTCCCTCCAATGTAATGGCTGCCCTAATTGCTGATGTAGAAGTCTGCTCTCCCAAGCCTGTGACAACGCTGGTACATGTCTCCTCCTATGGTGGTGTGGGCCTTCTCTCCTCTGATATTTCTCCATTAAAGGTTCTAATCAGCCCTTGAGTGAACTCATAAAAAGAATTCACTCTTGTATGGCTTAAGTGATTGAACCACCAAGCATTGGCTTCACCCTCCAGGTGCAGTGCTTCAACTTCTACTGCCTCCCTCTCTACCACGGGATGTAGTAGGAAGAATGCCTCAAGATTCCTTGCCCAAGCTCTTGCTGTAGTTGACCCATCAAATGTAGACAATAGGAATCTATTTCCTTTGATTTCTCCTTTGCTGCAGGGTCTCCTTTCTTCTCTCAGTTGAATAAACTGAGGAAAATCTAGGGTCTCTTTGAAAGCCTTAGGTTGGCACTTGTATTCTGCCAAATACCCACTCAGGATCTCATGCTCTAAGTGGTATCCTTGCTCTCCACTTCCTCTATGAGAACAAGAAGTGCATGCATCTTCTTCTTCCTCCTGAAACCTTCTAGAGGTCTCACTGCAACTCTCTCCTCCTTAAAACCCTCTTAGAGTTTCAATGCATTTCTATTCTTTCTTCTTAGATCTGATGAGAGTAATCTCATCCTCTCCATAATTTTTTTCTCCTCTCCTTCTTATCTTTTGATTGGATCTGAAATCCACAGGCTGAGCCAAGATGGCAGCTTTGATTCCACTGTAATATCCTAAAACCGGGATTTTCTACAACAAATGGAATATCTTAAGATATTCCAAATTTGGAGCTCCAGAAAAACATGAGAATGGAAATGTAGAGAATCTCATTATTGTAAAATAAAATCTCACTAGCATATGTAAGAACCTCAGCAAGAGTATGGCCTATATTCTCCTTTACAGGTGGGAAATGCAACAATATAAAGCATAGAATAGTTGTATTAAGAAAATAATGAAATAAAAGTGGATATTGGGACTTGGATCCATTATTTTAGACAATATAAAACCCACTTTCATAATTTGAGGTGAAACAAATGAAACTAGCTACACTAAACAAATCTCCCCAGCTCAAGATAGCTTAAAAACACCCCAATCCCATGACTTCTCTACAACAGAATTTTGAAGACTGTGAGAGCGTAATTCCCATGATGGTTTCTATAGAAAATGAGGAAATAATATTTATCTAGAGTTCATATTAATCAAATAGCAGAGAAATGGAGGTTTAACCTCTTTTACACAAGGAATAAGACACTCAGTAAGGGTTTCTAGCAATATACATGTACAAAAAGCAGCTTTGCAGGAAATAATGCAGTTTAATGCAACTCTGTATTAAGCATGGCTGAAAATAACATAAATTAGCTGAATAATACAGAAAATGGCCCTATTCCCTATTTATTAGATCTACCGGAGGGAAATAAACACCTCCTCCTCAAAGACTAGCACAAAATAGCAAGATTTAACCCAGCAACAAATGCCCCTGCAGGAAAGACGCAGTTCTTGAATATAATTGCACTGTAGATGTTAATGGTTGTTTGAACCTAAGACAAATGATGGAATTGAAGCTCAGAAACCTCCTTTATATCCCTTAAGCAAGCTGATCCAAGAATGGGATGGAATTCCCGCATGGGAATTCTTTGCACTAAGCAGTGCTGCAACCACATCTAAATAGGTGAAGCATGAAAGTAGTCAAAAGACCAAATATAGCTGAATAATGAATGATCTATTTGATGCTATGCCCTCCTTTTTATCTTTGGTGAGCCTCCTCACCCTGGACCCCACACATTGTTGAGATGACTTCTTAGTGAAGATTCCTCCTTCAAAACTACGTTGTCCTTGTTGGCTTCCCTCCCTCTTGTAGCAGCGTTGTTGACTTGGTCAACTGGGACTAATCCACCTACAATGCCTCTTTTCACACTAAGGGGTCTTCAATCCAATTCTCATATGTGTGTCTAGGCTGATCCTTGTTGACATTGAGCTAGTTTACTTGGGTGAGCTCTTCCTCCTCAAGACTGCATGTTGACTTAGTCAAACTTGACTATGTCCACATCTATTTTGTCCTTGTTCACACCTGAAAGTGTAAAATCCAGCTCCTAAGGTGATCCCCTTCCTCATTAAGGTGGAAATTATTCTTATTTTTATTGTTCATGGGCCTCCTTACCCATTTATTCCTCTCCTAGGTGAAAGTAGCAAAATCTAATATTCCAAATTTCTGTGTGCAAATTTTGGAATATTACAGAGGGAGGGAAGAGACCATGTGAAATTTGTTTGTGAGGTGCTTCAGTTCTTTGCACTGATTGACTTAGTGCCCGATTCTATCGCATAGTCCACATGTCGGCCTAAGCAATACATGGGTCGTGCTAGGTCGATGCACCTTTCTAACTTGCCCGACATGTCGGTGCAGAAATGGGCTAGGATGCCTTGGGAAAATATGCCTTCCATTATGTTGTCTGAGCTCTGGAGTGGTGATATCACTAGGGTGAGCTCTTAATGTATGGATGATGTCGATTAGTGGGCACACTTGATAAGTGCAGTGTTGATCATGATGGTTGCCTTGACATACTAGACAAGCATGTTGTTCTTGGATGTTCCCATCTTGCCCATTTGGTGACGTGATCGAGTACCAGCGACGTAGCGCTTCTAGGTATGACCATGTGGCGACCACATGATTGCGTGTGTTACATAACACAAATTTTTCTCTTCTTCGTAGAGGGCAGTTGGGGGTGATTAATGGTTCCCTGGCCTGCCGCTTTTCAGTTGACAGGAAGAATATGCATCTACTTGTCACATCCTCCTGCGTCATCGAGCTATCCATGGATTTTGTATCAGAGTCATCTTCTAGGGAGAGGCGTACTATGGCCATGCGTAAACTAGTCACCACTGCATGGAATATAGGGATATAGTGACAATGGTGTAATGGGTGATTTCCACCACATATATGACACAAATGTTGGATGGCTAGAAGGTCAGCGTGGTATACTACATGAAATGGGTACCATCATTGAAACAGTTCCAGGCTACACATTCGGTAATGAAATGATCGCGTTCGTCACAGAGTGCACAACGCTTGATAGGGGGAGGGGGGATAACTGGGAGTCTTTATGGTGACTATTGTGCCTCTAGCATGTATAAAATGACATGAGGTTCTTCTCCAGTTGACTGGATGGAGGGATCCTCTTGATAGGATTTATCGATGGCATGTAAGGCATTCCTATATCGCGGAATTTTTGGGCAATGATGGGTGTAATGCCCATAATGGCCACAAATAGCACATGCGTGGTTGGTATGCAATGCCTTGCCTTGATTTTTGGTGGCTATTTCCTTTTTACGGGAACTTGTTGCTGCGATATTTACCTCAGAGCTAAGGAGCAGTTTTATTTCGTCTATCTCTTGGCAGATGTGGGTAGGGTGGCCTACTATGTCGCATATGGTGCAAAGTTGTAATTCCCATTGTATGGTGAGATTTTATACCTTCTTCTCCTTTTTATTTGTTTTCTTGGTCATAACGGTTGGTTTTTTGACAGAAATCTCCTTAGATGGGAAGGTTGCGACAGTATCCTTAACAGATGGGGCCTCCTCAGGACTGAGGGGGATGAACCCTATAGAGGTGACATTTGTGACTCTCGTCGTGGTAGGTGGGACAAAGTACCAAACTAGTATTGCAAAAGATAAGTTAGGTAACACCATTGTTTCCAAGACTTTTTGTGACACAAAACCAGATGGGGGGTAGAGGAAAGGAATTTGGGAGGCGTCATAGGCTAGAGAGGTTGTCGTGGCTGAGGTCTCGGTGTTGTTACTGCTTGTCTCCGTCTCTTGGCTGGCTTCGGTGCTTGATGTAGACATCATTCCCATCGGAGCCTCTGCAATATGGTAGGTTTTAACCCTGTACAGAAATTATCTACAAACGAATCTTAAAGAAGAAAATAACCAATAGCGAAAGCATAAAACATAAAATAGATAAAAACAGATATTTCCCCTAGATCCCAAATTGGGATGACCAACTTGATTTTTCATTATATTCCTTTTAGTGTTATAACAGATACATATACATGCTAAAGCATACATAAACCCCAATCCATTAACCCTGGATTAGAACATAACTGTAGTTCCCTTGACCGGATCTACAAAATACTAGGGGCCGAAAACCATCATGCACCAAAACCATGTGCAAACCCATGCACAAAACCATGGGTGGGTCCGCCCACCGGAAAATAAGGACCAAAATTTTTTTCCTGGGCATTTCCCCAGACCCCGACAGGGGGTCTACCGCCCCCCCTGTGACCCCCCTACTGCGCCCGGCACAACTTACAAGAAGTTCCATCGCCACTCCCTGTTACCCCCCCACACGTGACTAGTCGTGGAAAGAATATAACACAAACCCAATATTCTCCCACTTGCTATTTTCTTTTCATAGGGGGCCACAAGAGAGCTGATTCATTAGCCTAAATTGGAAACACCCATTTTTTCTCTACACCAAGAGAAATTCTGAGTGCTCACAGACTTTGAAAATGCATCTGCAACATTCTTCAAAGTGTCCACCTTTACCAGCAACACCCTTTTAGCCTCAACCATATCTCTCACAAAGTGATATTGAACATCAATGTGCTTTGTCTTTGAATGATAAGCAGGGTTCTTAGCCAAGAAAATTGCACTTTGGCTATCACAATATATCCTTATAGCTTGTTGCACCAACCCCATACTTGAACACAATCTCTGCAACCAAACTGCTTCCTTGCTTGCATGAGTGGCTGCTATGTATTCTGCCTCTGTAGTTGAAAGAGCCACTACAGACTGTCTTTTACTCATCCAACTGACTGCGCCTCCAAATAGGCTAAACACATACCCACTTGTAGATCTTCTTTGGTCCAGATCTCCATCCCAGTCTACATCAACAAAACCATGAATGTCCAACATTCTTTCCAATCCTAGTCTTCCCTGGTAGCACAAGCCATAATCACTAGTGCCACGTAAATATCTGAAAACCCGCTTCACTATTGTCCAATGCTCCTTCCTTGGGTTTGACATAAACCTGCTCAATACTCCCACTGCATGTGCAATGTCTGGTCTAGTACAGACCATTGCATACATCAGGCTACCCACTGCACTTGCATATGGAACACGGGACATATCCTCCTCTTCTTCTTGTGTCTTGGGACACTGTTCAGCAGACAGCTTTGCACCTACAGGAATAGGAACACTCACCGGTTTACTATCTTGCATATTGAACCTATGCAATATAGTCTCGACATACTTCCTCTGGTTTAACCAGAGCTTCCTCTTTGCCCGATCTCTCTTAATTTCCATGCCCAAAATATAGTTTGCAGCACCAAGATCCTTCATGTCGAATTTGGAGAACAGTTGGGTCTTCAAATCTTGGATAATTTCTTCGTCATTTCCAATCAACAACATATCATCCACATACAAGACCAAATAAATAACACGGTCACCAATTAATTTAAAATAAACACAGTGATCCTCCTTGCTACTGGTGAAGCCAAGTCCCCATATATAGGTATCAAATTTCTGATACCACATCCTTGGTGATTGTTTTAACCCATATAGAGACTTCTTTAAACTACATACCAGCTCTTTCTTCCCCTTCACCATAAAGCCTTCAGGTTGTTTCATGTATATCTCCTCTTCCAGATCCCCGTGAAGAAATGTTGTCTTCACATCCATCTGTTCTACCTCAAAATCAAATGCAACAGTAATAGATAAAAGTAATCTAATAGAAATAACTTTGGAAACAGGAAAAAAATATCACCCAAATCAATTCCCGGCAGCTGGGAATAACCTTTTGCTACCAACCTAGCTTTGTATTTCTCCATCTTGCCTTCTACATTCATCTTCTTCTTAAACACCCATTTTCTCCCGATGGGCTTCCTTCTAGCTGAAAATTCCACTAGATCCCATGCCTCATTTTTATGGAAGGATGCCATTTCATCAACCATGGCCTCCTTCCAGAGTTTTCCATCCTTTGAATCTACTGCCTCCCTGACGGTTCTGGGATCATCATCAATTATAGTTAAAGAAAAATTTGAACAGAAAGCAGATGGACTATACCTTTCTGGTCATCTTCTTTCCCAAACTAATCTTCTCACAGCTGGAGTTTGTGGCTCTTCCCCTTCTGAGTCTTCTTCTGTTGTAGATTCCGATTCATCCTCCTTTAGCTCAAACTCTATCTTCTCAGGTTCCTTTGGTAGGACTTCATGTTTAACAACATCTTTCACCTCTCTAAAAACTACATCTCAGTTGTACACGACCTTCCTTGTTTCCGAATTCCAAAGATTGTAACCCTTTAAACCATCCTTATACCCAATAAATATGCACATTTCAGATTTATTATCCAACTTGGTCCTTTTCTCCTTTGGAACATGTACATATGCATCATATCCAAATACCCTCAGATGTGAAAGAGAGGGTTTATTACCAGTCCATACCTCATGTGGAGTCTTATCCTCCAACGTTGATGAAGGTGATTTGTTAACCAAGTAACATACAGTCTCCACTGCCTCTACCCAAAATTCTTGTCCTAACCCGCTACCACTGAGCATGCTTCTTGCATTTTCCATCATCATTCTCTTCATTCTTTCTGCAACTCCATTTTTCTGAGGTGTGTATGGAGTAGTATTCTTCTGTGCTATACCACACTTCTTACAGAACTCTTCAAATTCATTCTTGCAGAACTCCCCACCATTATCTGTCCTCAACACTTTTATCTTCTTCTCTGTCTGGTTTTCCACTAGAGCCTTAAATTATTTAAATTTGTCACAGAATTCAGATTTATTCATCAAGAAATATAACCATGTATTCCTTGAGAAGTCATCTATGAATGAAACATAGTACACATACTTACCCATTGATGGAACTGACACATGTTCAAACACATCATTGTGCACAAGCTCTAATATCTTGTTTGCCCTCTTAGCACCAGAAGGAAAACTCACCCGATTATTCTTCCCATATACACAATGTTCACAAAAATCGAAATCCAGAGAACTATTAGACATACCTTCTACCATACCATTTCCATGCAATATTCAAAGGCCCTTCTCTCCAATATGTCCAAGCCTTTGATGCCATAGCATGGTCGTTTCTCCAGAGACCGCTAGGCTTTCTGCTCCACTTTCGGGAACCACAGAACTGTTACACCCATCAATAACAGTGCTACCCTGAAGCTTGTATAGAGTTCCAATCCGAACTCCTCACATTAATACCAGTGCTCCCCGAACCATCTTACAGGTATCTTTCTCGAACATTATTTTTACACCTACATCATCCATCTTGCTTACATAAATCAGATTTCTGGCCAATGCAGGAATGTGTAAAACACCAGGAAGTCTTCTAATCCTTCCACCTTGTAGCTTCAGCTTGAATTTTCCAAGTCTGATGATTTTGGCCTTCCTATCATCCCCTAGGAAGATGTCACTGCCATCATATTTCTCATATTCGCAGAACCACTCCCTATGGGGAGTGAAGTGAAAGGGTGCACCCGAGTCAATCAACCATGACTCATGATCTACATGTGTATTTGAACAAGAATCCAAATAAATATCCCCACCTTCATCCGAGGTGGTTTTTTCCTCTGTAGAAGGAGCATCATCAGATCCCTTTCCTTTCTCAGGAGTTTTATATCTATAGTCCTTTTTGTAGTGCCCTTCCTTTTCGCATTTCCAGCACACCTTTACAAACTTTCTAGGATATTTAGATCTCCCTCTAGATTTAGATTTCCTGCTCGAAACCTTATTCTTGTTTCTGTTCTGGGACCTTCCTCGTACAGATAAGACATCTCCATTCTGACCCTCCATATTTCTTCGTCTCATTTCCTCCAACAGTAAGGCTAAGACAATGTCATCAAAATTCAAGGTAGTTGTATTGCTACCTATTGCAATAACCAGAATGTCCCACGAGTCTAGTAGAGAACACAACAAACTGATGCACTTATCTTCATCTGAGATTTTAATATCAACAGATGATAGCTAACTTACCACAATATTGAAGGAATTCAGATGCTCTGTCATCGAGTCTCCATCTTTCATCCTGGGGTTATACATCTTTTTCCGTAGGAACAATTTATTCACTAGAGACTTAGATTGGTACAAAGTCCCTAGCTTGTCCCACAAGGTCTTCGCCATAGCTTCCCCAGATACATTCTGCAATACTGAATCTAAGACACACAATTGTATTGTGCTCTTTGCCTTCTTATCCAACTTCTTCCAGTCTTCATCTAACATTGCCATTGGTTTAGTACCTGGATCTACTGTGATCCACTGATCCTTATCCACCAGCAGATCCTCCATCTTGAGCTTCCACAACTCAACACTCTGACCATTAAATTTCTTGATCTCTATCTTCCCACCGCTTGCCATCTTCTTTCACCGCAATAATCGGTCCCGCAGATCTCCCACTGAATAGGGTCTACCTCAAGCCCGAGTAAAAAAAACCCTAAGCAACAAAGGTGTCCCCTTGAAGCCAAAACCACTATAATACCAAATGTAGGTTTTAAACCTATACAGAAACTATCTACAAACAAATCTTAAAATAGAAAATAAACAATAGCGAGAGCATAAAACATAAAAGAGATAAACATAGAGATTTTCCCCTAGATCCCAAATTGGGACGACCAACTTGATTTTTCATTATATTCCTTTTATTATTACAACACATATATATACATGTTGAAGTATGCATAAACCCTAATCCATTAACCCTGGATTAGAACATAACCATAGTTCCCTTGACCGGATCTACAAAATACCAAGGGCCGAAAACCATCATGCCCTAAAACCATGTGCAAACCCATGCACAAAACCATGGGCGGGTCCGCCCACTGGAAAATAAGGACCAAATTTTTTTTCCTGGGGCGCTGCCCCGGACCCTGACAGGGGGGTTGTTGCCCCCCCTGTGACCCCCCTGCTGCACCTTCCACAACATACAGGGGGGCTATCGCCATGTAATATTCCAAAAGGGAGATAGCAACAATACAAGACATAATAATGTAAAACACAGCAAATATGAACATGACATAAGAGGGATCAATATGCAGCCATCATTTTATTAATATATCAGCAACAATATACAAAAAACTTGAGGGTCAAGCCACTCAAGAATAAGAACAAGCCTCCAATTATCAGATCAATAAACACATAAGTTGTTGCTACTGTATATAGTGTCGGAAAGCAGTGAAAGTGATGTCTATATCAATGTAGCTGATGTTGTATTCATAAAGTAATATTTTTGATAGATACAAAAGTAATGCCCAGAAAAGAAGAAAATACAATGCTCCAAAAGGAATGCTCTCAAGCCAAAAGATGGCTGAAATACACCAAAGAACCAAGCACTGGAAATGTGTACTACTACTACCGCTGCTATTAAAAACTACTACTTCTGAGGAAAAAAACCATGTGCGGAAGGATGTTTTCATGCTCAGAATGATATAGTATTTTAACCATGGATTCTACTCAAAACACCCAGAAAAACCCAGAAATGGTTTGGCCAAATCTTAACTTTGGATTTTCGGCCATTTTTTAGTTACCCACTGCAACAGCTCACTAACATAACGTAGTCATGGACTGGAACTGCGTTGTGAGGGATGGTAGATGGTTGGCCTGATGCCAAAATGATATAAATATGCCCACGAGCCCTCCTTTTTGATCTTCCAATGGATAGGCGACCTCTCCACTTAAAAACAAGCCCCGAATTGGCTCTATGTGATCCTCCTTTGTTGCACCGTGCTACACAACCTAGCTCTAAATAGAAACTGTGTTGTAGCTGAAGGAGGTAGCTTGGCCAAAATTTTGGAATGAGGAAATTCATCCCAAATAACCTCTCCTTCCTTGAGGATGAGGTAGGGATTCCCGATCAGGAACACCCTTGTGCTAAACAACACAACAACCTTGCTAAACAGTAAGAGGAAGCAAGTTTAAACAGACCAATATCAAAGTAATAATCTAAAACATGAATAACAATTGTTTCCATCCCCTCCATATATAGCATGAGAGCCTACTCACATTAGGTCCAATCCATACTTGCCACCAAGCTCATGCAAGTTGTCCTCCACTAAAACTGTGATGTCTTATTATAAAGGCCAATCCTCCATGACAGCGTTGTTGATTTGGTCAAAGTTGACTGAATCAACATGATCTAGTCCATGTTCACACCCAAAGGTGCTTAATCCAGTTGCTTATTCTTCCTCCTTTCACATTAGGAGTGTTATTATTCCTTCTGAAGGGGTTTTATGGGTCTCCCCTCCCACTTATTCACCTACCTAGTGATGAAACCAACTATAATATTCCATTTATATGAAGGCTAAATTTTGGAATATTACATGCTCCCCCATGACCCCCCCACGCGCGACTAGTCATGGAAAGAATATAACACAAACCCAACAGATATCAGATGATGATTTTGGTATAACAGGGGGGTCGCCTAGGAATAACCCGAGGATAGATGATGGTTTGAATTGGTCGGGGCCATATTATTGGTACCATGTAAGCATCTCAACAGATTTTTCTACATAGGGTAGAATGAAATCAACGTTCGTTAGGGACTGCTTGTCATGGTATGTCAATTGGTCGACAGTAATGATGCGATCCTCATGGGGTAACATCATGGTTTGGAAGACAAAGGAGGCTATGGCAGACATGGCATACATATAACTCCGCCTAAGGAGTATATTATAAACTAGTTGAGAATCCAAGACTTCAATGTCTATAAGGACCATATTTCCAGCCAAGAAAATTGGGACATTTTGGAAGAGACCGGTGGGAGCATATGGGCACTCGTCATATGCTCTGAGTGTGATGTCTGATGGATTTAGTTCGGGAGACCCTAACTTTTGCTAGACATTCTTTGACATGATGCATGTGGATGCACCCTTGTCAATGATAAAGTGGTGAAGAGTGATGTTTTGGACTGATACCGGTATCTAGAAGGAAACCAATGAAGGAAGCATAGGGATGGCTTTATCTAAATTGAAATCCATTATGTGTGAATCGATAGGGTCGATGGTGCCTAACATGGAAAGTAAGGCTTTCCTTTGCTTTGGGCATGATTTTAATACCTCCAAAGCTGACATGGCGGTGGGAGATTGGGCTAAATCGTCCACAATTCTAGTTATGGGCTGCTTTGGAATTGTTTCCTGATCTCCTATTTGGTCCCCTAGCCATATTTGGCAAAGGTTCAATAGGTATCTTTGATATGGTCAACGGTGTTGTTGGTGCACTCGTGCTAGCCCCTGACGAACTGGTATCTGGTGGGGTATCGTAACTTCGGTTCCATGTCTGAAAAAACATTTCTTCGCCAGTCATGTAGATTTCGTGGTTGTTTTTTCTAGAATCGTCGAGAATTGTTTGCTACTGTTGGGTGTTAACTGTCCCTTGGTGGGGGAAGGGCTCCTTCATGACAACTGTCTGCTATGAGGGTCCCCCTTGTCCTTAGTTACCTTGAAGCTTCTTCAGCTCAGGGATATCGGGATAGTGGTGAGTGCAAAGGCCATATTCACCACAGATTGCACAAGAGTGGTTGGTCTGAAGATTCACCCTCTATTTCGGCCCTTGGGATTTATTTGGTTCCTGGTTTTGATTTTGATTGGAGTTGCCCCCAACCTGAGATCGCGGAGGGCGTTTTTGATTGTTTCCCCCTTGTCTAGAATTTCCCTTTTGTTTATTTTTTTATTTTTTCCTTATCACGTTGGGAGGATAGCTAGGATTCTCTTGATTATATGATTGGCATGGTTGTGCCTGGGAAGGTTGCACAAATTTCACCTGTGGATTATTCTACATGGGTGGATTTTTTGTTGGGGATTGGGAATACTGGGGTCCTTATCCCTAGTTTATGAATGGCTGCTGGGGGGGAGCTCTTCTGTCAGCTTTTATAGTTGTGTACTGGGTCCCTTGAGTAGGAGGGTACGGTCCTCCTTGTTGATGATGGTATGACTGTGCCCTAATGGTCATATTCTGCAAAGGTGGATGATGATTTTGGTAGCTAGGTTGTGGGATGTTCTGGTTAGGATCATACACGTAACTGGGGTACTGACTATTGTTGCCTAGGTGATTCTAACTTAGTGACCCAATCAATCCGTCTGTAGTGTTCAACATGCTTGAAAAATATTTATAAGTTAACAGGCGTAGGGAATTAGGCAGGATGTTATAAATGTATCCTGACTACATGTAAATCAGCTTGAGCTACTAGGATTTACTGATGGCATCCCCTTCGGATGTAGGTTTTTTGGTTGCTACATCTTTTGAAATATCTGCAATGAGGGTTTTCAGGAATAGTTCCAACATAACTCGATCATCGATTTTGGCTTTGCACAAACTGCGATGTCGTCGCCATTCATGGAGATGGTCTAAGATATGGATGGCTGGTGTTTGTCTAAAATGTGTTATTAATTCCATCCTGGAATCATGGTGGATGGGTAACTAAAAATACGTGAGGAACGCGGTAGCGAGGGCACTAAAGGTTCCATGTGTAGCAGAAGGTTGCTCCACATACCATTTTGCAGCTGGTCCAGTTAGGGTATGTTGAAATAGTCTCAGCCGAATAGTATCATCAATGATGTTGTTTGAAGAACATCACAAGTGGAAATTCATTATTTGATTTCCAGCGTCTTCCGCTTGGTTCCCTTCGAATTTTGGAATGTCTAAAGGGAGCTTTGTGGGCATGGGGGGCCATGTAGGGTTGTGTGCAATAGGGTCATTCATTAACTTGGTGAGATTAGATAAGTTCAACAATGCTAAGAACAGTGACTGTGGGTTGAGTGCCATTGAAAATTGTGAAGACACAATGTTCTGGTTAGATATGGGGTTTGTTTGTGATGTACCTGGTTGTGTGTTCACTTGGCTCCCCAAATAGGTAGCGCTCCTTTGCCCCCTAGGGGTTGTGGGAGGAGTGGTATGTGGTGACCCTGTGGGGGTTTCCACTGGTGTAGCATTGGGTGACCCTCGAAGGTTCCCAAATAAATATGCCCCAATAAAGGATGAACCAATAAGGGTGGTGGTGTTTTGTCTTTGATACCTAAATGGAAAAAGACTTGGAACTCCTCCCGGTAATGGGGGGAGGTCCAAAATATGTCTAGATTGATGAGGTCCCATTGGGTCCATTATGGTTTTGACTAGGTATGGTTTTGGAAAAATTCTTTAGTTCTATGAGAAGTGAAATATCAAAGCAAAAATGGTGATCACATACATAAAACAAAGCGAAAAACAAAGTTAATTTTCCTCTAAATTATTTCTATATGATCAAGAAATCAAAAAATGGTTTTGGTTGTTTTTTCATGTGATACTCAAAATCCTAGAGACCTAAACGTCCTCACACTCTCAATTGTAATTGGGCCTTGCGAAGATATCTTCTGGTGGGTACTAGGGCTAACGTCTCGAAAGAACTGGTGACGCCTTCCAGTAGCCAAAGAATTTACCAAGGTAATGAGTAGAGGATCTAGTGTTTCCTGCATTGTCACCTATAGGGAAGTATGCCCTAGATGTGGCCACTAAGTATTATCATCCCATGTGAGTGTTTGAGTCTTGAGATTTTTTGTAAATTAGCTACCAATACCGAGCATTATATGGGCTAGGTAGCCCCAAATAATACCGCACGCACTGGGCCTAAGATTAACACCCTCTGAATCGGGTCTCTGTGGCGCTCGGGTTTTCTTTTCTGTGGGAAGATAGACAGATTTAAAGCTCCCTATTCAGTAAAATTCTATGTCTCAAGATGTAAACTCACCATGGCGGCTTATTGGATGCCTACCCCCATGGTCTTGACCTAAACTATAATTTTTCTTGTGGCCCCTATGGGGAAATTTAGTGAGTTTAGTTAGGTTAGTTTTAAGGAGTCTTTAATTCACTTATGGTGTGGAAGTGTGTGAGAAAAAAGTGAACAATCACAGAGTTTTAAGATGTGGATATGCGGTGATGCTTTACACGTCCCCTATTAATCTATGTTCGATTATTCCTTGCTATAAGAAAATCATGTGCGGATAGTGGGCCGCTTACAAATTTTCCTAATTAATATAAGTGATTAACTAAATGGAGATGAAAAATTATCATAAGAGAGCTTTCATATGCTTGCCCAGGGTCACAAAAAGGTGCAAGGGTAGCAGAGATTACTTGCTTCTCTTAAGATAATTAATTCCTGGTCCCAACTCCTAGTGAAAAAATTTAAACTAAATTTAATGATCTATGAAAACTAGCTAAGCTAATTATCTATGTGTGTTTTGGTGTCTATTTTCACAAAAATGAGTTATTTCATATTTCAAGTAAATTTCCCCTACTTAAACTATGTGATTTTTTGTGAAGAAAGTTCTAAACAATCATGAGACACCACACACAGTGCTGCCAGTTTTTCTCTGGGCTGCCAGTCACTTTACAATTGGGAAATTGAATAAAATAACAGAGAATTTTGGTCTCTAGTTCCTGCGTGAAATTTTTTAACACAGGCGTGCAACTTTGCACGCAGGTCAGAGTTGAACTCGCCAAATCGCCACGTCTGTCTGAGAAAACAACCCATGGTTTTCCTGTAAATGGAACTTCTGAACTTCAAATTTTCACTGTGGGTGAATGGGAAGAGAAGAGAAGAAGGGGAGCTTTCCCAACAACACTCCAGAGCAAAGAGAAAGTCCCTGCAGCAAGTGTAACCATTTAACTAAAAAATAAATATAGTGGAGTCTCCAATCCTGTAGTGGTGGTTTTAGTGCACACGTGTACCAGTCCAAGGTGCTTAGGAGGAGTGATCGCTACCTCCAAGCTATGGTCACAGGCATAAAATATGGTTAGCTGGTTAGTGAACACATGCTAGTAAATATAAAACACACTAAATCATGAAATATAGTATGCATATATGGAGATAAAACTAAACTAAACTAAACATAAAAAAAAATCTCACAAAGATTCAAACGTAACAATAATGCAAACAGTGGAATCAAAGTCCCTTCTTATTACTCGTTATTAGGAATAAAGATACTACATTACACTCTTTCCAAAGGACCCTTAGAACTATGGAGTTATAAGACCCAGTGCAAGGACGTTTTTACCCTTTAGCTATTGTCGCAAGGTCCCTCTCTCTACTCCAAAGGATTGAATTTGTTGGGTGGCCAACAACCGAATCCTCACTCTACTGTTGCTCTATATTGCACACTATTGGATTTCTCATGAGAAATTCGGCCAACATAACAATGTGATCTCATTTTTCTCATCTCTTTGTGGCCTTTTATAGGCAAATTCAAATTCTCCTTCCCTCTCTTGGTACATTGGTGGATGGTGACCCAAGAGAGAGGGTTGATTCCTTTGTGTGCCACTTGATTCATTTGTGTGCTCACTTGAGGCCCTAAGGTGGCTTAGGCGATTGTCCTTGGGCGGCCTCAAGTGTAGTATCATTTCTTGAAGTGTATCAAGTGGTCTTGGAAAGTGACTTCCGCCACTCCCAAGACCGCGAAGCATTTTGAAGGAAAGTCACGCAGACCAACGCACCTATAGAAGAAAAATGTGCACAAATGTGCATTTCACCTGCATTTCAGGTGCAAAATTTGATTTTTTCCTCTTGACCTTAGATATTTTTTATATTTTTCAGATCCTATAATTCTCCTTAGCCCTGTAAATCCTTCTGTTGACATTTAATAATGTCATCTTTTCTTGTCCGATTTTCCAATGATAACACCCCTTTTTCGGGTTGAGATTTCCTATTTATGAGAAAAGAATAACTTGATCGAACATGGTCAAGAGGTTCTCTCAAATATTTTTTTCTACCTTTTCAGATTCCATAGACAATTTACAAAAAGGGACATGATGGAGTTTCCTTTTTGTTTCTTTTCAAACTCCTTAAACATGAAAAGCCACTGAGTCACCCTTTCATTGGACTCGTTAAAGATTAAATGATGAAATACTTGTCACCATGACGAGACTAAGTTTCTCCTTCCTAGGTCTCATTAAACTTACTAGGATGGATTCATTCAAAGAATGAACTTGCACACTCAGCATATTATGCTATCCTCTTTAGACCGGCTATAAAAAATAAAGAGGTACTTGTTAGCAATAATGGGGGGAAATTGAAAGTGAACAACATATGTGTATTTTGGGCAGCTTGTTGCTCTTGAACATGAAACCCATCTGTAGTTTGTGTCAGGTTGGGGACATCCTAAATTCATCACTTTACCTTCATGGGTTTGGGAAATCCGATTGCCTCTTACCAATTTTTTCAACAAGACCTCTGATCCTATTTGAGTCAAATGTTGCCACTCTCTGAAGTCGTGTCACCAATATGTTCAAAAGAAGTCATTGTTGTCAAACATCCTTTACTTATCTAACCTCATCTGTTACAATTGAAAATCACTCTTATCATCTTAAGATATATGTTGTTTTGTGTGGATGATGTGGGAATCATCATAGGAATCACTTCCTGTCGACTTCAGCTCATTATACAAGAAGGTTATTTATAGACTCCTTTCAGTACCTTGGAGCTTGCATGCCTCAATGGAAATTTCTTCATTTTTGACGATAGGTTCACATCATTGGCCTTCGATCAAATGATTATGCAAGTTTTCGACTTCAACACATTCATTCACACTTGTAGATTGTGATGTTGTACCTTGAGGTCCATCGTCATTGTTGGTGGTCTCTCTCGCACCTGTTAACGGTTTCCATCATTAACCGGTAATTAGGTGGTTTATACCATGTTCGATACCAACACATTTATTCGCATGGATAGATTCCTACATTGGGTTGATTGAGATTGCGGTGAAGACCCTAGGTCACATATTATTTTGATCTAGGTTACAAGGATTTATTGAGTATTCATGATTGTATACATGATCCTATCTATATGGATGGTTGTTTCCATACCGCAGATCCATTTCTATGATCTCTTTAGACGGATGGCTACGACCATGTTGTGGGTTCATGTGTTATTTGATGCCTAGTGAAAAGTTATGTGATTAGGCATATTCATACCAGAGATGTCATATATTGTAATATGTTTGATTTGGCAGGTTTTCTGGAGATGGTCTGAGCACTTTGCCTTGGTTCATAAGGAATTTCAACCATCACTCCCTATTTTTCCTTCATGCTTTATGAGGCATCTGTTACACAATAATTTGTCACCATGCTCATTTTCCCAGCCCTGATCCTGAATTGCCTCATGAAAAATCCTCTGCAATGTTTCCACCATGAATAAATATGTTAAGACATCCCCTGAAGATCCAAATAAAACTACCTTGGAATATTACTGAAGAAACTTGGTCAAATTCCTAGTTTCCTAGGTTAATGCTTTTCCTGGTGCCATGCTCGCATTGATTTCATATTCACAGTTATGGATCAACGCTTCTAACACCCTTATTTCTTGGAAAACCACATTGATCCCTTTCTAGTAGTGTTTCCTCAAATGGAGGTGAAGCTTCGACGTCTAGAAGTTCCAGGGCAGAGAGTTAGTTGTTAAACAATGGTGATAGGGTCGAGTTCTATGATTTTAGAGCTTTGATCTCATCCATGGGTGTTTTATCCCTTAGAAAGTGGGCCTTCCTCCTCCTTTCGTGGGCTTCCAACCTCTTCTCCCTTCCTATAAATTCATATCCCTCATTCCCATAATGCTAGCTTGGTTGGTCATTATTAGGCTAGTCTGAACTCTCGTTCCCTTGCATCCTAACATTGTGATAATGCATAAGTGTTCAGGAGATGGAATGCTTTAGAGTTTCAGTGAAGGACTCATATTTTCACCAAAGGAGGACTCCAACATCAAGGCATGGGTTGTATGATCTTCCTTTTATATTTATCAATAAAAACATTTGATATTTTCTTTCTATATTTGTCTAATTGTTTATGCAAATATTTAGGTACTCCTTGATCTTCTAGATAGCTAATGTTTATGAATATTATGCATTTTATCACGTTTTTTGTTGCCTCTTGATCATCCGAAAGTATCTGTGTGTCATCAGTAGTAGGGAGTGAGCCTAAAAGGATCATGGATCAAGGTCATCATCAACGGACTCAAACATAGCATTGGGAAGAAGGTACTTCTGTCCCTTTTCTTTTCACAGTGTAAATGTTAGTTAAGAGAGCTCTGCATTAGAAATTATCTCGTGTTGATAGACCCAATCTAGGGCTAGAGAGATCGCCTCTGTCCACAAAGAAGATTTATCTTGACAAAAATTTTAGATCAGTGGTATCAAAGCAGTCTGATTTTTCTCGATCCTTCTTTGCATGTCCCCAATGAGTTCGGGGAATAGGAGTTAGGGCTCAATCTAGTTGAACCTTTGCAAGATCAGCCTCGCAAACCCCGATGGCCACCCATGGGGGAAGAAATTAAGATGACAGAGCAGGATATCCTATCAAAATATTCTATGAAGAGACCCTTGAGAAAAAAAGGAACACGATGATGTATAAATTTTCCCAAATCCTTGAACAGATGCCCACTGATGGCGCATCTGCATCTAGCAACCACTCTAGATGCACCCCTAATTTTATGTACAAGTAAACTTTGGCATTCCAATATTTGAGTGCCAAATGGATGTAGACATAATAAATAGATGGCTGAATCTATTAAAAGGATATTTATTGGTTCATGACTTTTCCAACCTGGAAAATATTACTTTTTCACTCCTCAAAGTCATCCCCAATGTTAAGGACTGATGGGAAACCTACTGTGAGCAAAAGGACGAGAGGGGACCCTTTCTATTCTCAGGTGCACCCACTTATGATTCATTCCGAGGTGCCATCAAGGAAAAATATTATCCCATGGGGAGCTATGAGGAAAAGTACATACAATGGACTATGTTGTGGCAGCAAAGGGATAAAGATGTGTATGATCAGACAAATCTATTCCATACCTGGTGCACAAAGTTGGTTATCAAAGATTCAGAGAAACATTTGGTGTTGAAGTGCAACAATTTTCTACACAAATATATTCAGGAATAAATGGAGTTCCTGGACATCTCCTCGATTGGTGCAGCATACCAGTGTGCTCCCAATATTGAGCATAAATTCAAACAAAATAAGAAATACTTTGGATCTGTGAATTAGAATCAAGGGAAAGGTGCCCCCAAACTGTAGAAAAAAAGTAAAAAGACAAGGTGGCACAACCCAGGACAACCCACTAAAGACCCAAACAAAGAACAATAACACAAACCCAAAAGACAGAGGAAAGTCGTGTGAGTTCCATAAGAGCTCCACTCACAACACAAGTGAGTGTCAGGCCAAGTAGTCACCGGTGGCCGAGATGAAGGTTTCTGAATCAGATGCACGCTTAGACTCTGAATTAGAACCCAACAATGGGAATGAAAAAGGGAACAATATTATCGATGTAGATCCCAATGCCACCTTTTCCACCATGAAGATCTAGAAGGAGGAACCAGAAGATCCAGAGGAGGGGGAGCGCCCCTTCCATTCCTAGATGTGGGTAAAGGGTTCCCCACTACAGTTCATTGTCGATAGCGGGAGCCAAAATAATCTCATTTCGGAAAAGGTCATGAATATATGGGGCTTTCTGACCACATCACACCCACAGTCATACACCATCAGGTGGCTTCACCAAGGACGGGATCTCCACGTCAGCCATAAGTGTTGCCTTCCCTATAACGTCAAGCCCTTCACGGATGAGGTATTATGTGACATTAATCATCTTGATGTTTGTGATGTATTATTAGGCCAGCCATACTTGTGGAAGCGATATGTTGTGTATGGGTCTAGGCATCGTGTTGTTATTATTACTTTGGGAAAAAAATTGTTCATGATACCAAAGGTAGCACTGCCTACCGCCGTATCTTTGGTTACTGCAAAACAATTCATTAAGCTCATTTCCAAAATCGTGAAATTTTTTTTCATGATGATCCGCCCTTAGGCAAAGAAGAATATTGTGGCCACGACCTCTAGACAGGGCTCCTCCACATGACAATAACAGGTGGAAAAATTCGTGGAGTACGGGGGCATCTTCACCTCACCCGCATGGGTGCCTTTTCACTGTCATGTCAAGCACTCCATCGATCTAACGCCAGGTGTGTCACTTCCTAATGGACCAATATATCAGTGCTCTATTCCAGAGAACAACGAAATCAAGAGGCATATTCAGGAGTTGTTGCAGAAAGGTCACATATGGTTGACTTCATCAACCTATTGGATCTCGCTTGTGTTGGTGCAGAAGAAGGATTGGACTTGGGGACTCTGTATTGAATACCGCGCGATGAACAATATCACTATCCAGAATAGGTACCCAATCCCACAGAATGATGAACTTCTAGACCAACTCAAGGGGGGGGGGTGGGAATATTTCAACAAGATTGACATGAATTTCGGGTATCACCAACTATTAATCGAACCCTCCGATGTGTGGAAGACTTCCTTCAAATCCAAGGAGGGCCTTTTTGAATGGTTGTTCATGCCTTTCGGGTTAACAAATGCTCCTGAAACCTTCATGAGGTTGATGGACGACACCTTACGACCATCCACCACCTCATTTTTGGTGGTGTACTTAGGATGACAGCCTGATATTTAGCCAGAATTGGGAATATCAACTCCACCACATCCCATAGGTCCTCCAAACACTATGGCAACACAAGTTGTGTGCCAATTTGGAGAATTCAACTTATGGCATGAACCAGGTTTAGTATCTGGGATATAGTATTGATGAGCGGGTGGTGCATGTGGATCCAGCCAAGATCCAAGTCGTTCGAGATTTTCCAGCCCCAACCACTCTCACAAAGCTCTGCAACTTTCTAGGTCTTGCCAATTTCTACCACAGGTTCATGTTGGGATTCTCTCATAGCACTTAGCCCTTGATTTAAGTCACCAAGGGAGGAGAAAAAAAAAAGTTTTTTTGGTCTGAATCTCAACATAAAGCGTTCTTAGAGTTGAAACATCACATCTGCTCTGCACCAGTGCTCACATTGCTAGACTTGCAACAACCATTTGAGATTGAGACAAATGCCTCTAACTATTCTATTGGGGCAGTTCTTACTCAATAGGGCAATCCAGTGGCATATCATAGTGAAACACTTTCCGACATACTCCGGAATTATCCCACTTATGACAAAGAAATGTATTGGATTGTGAAGGCTTGCCAACGATGGAAACATTACATTTTGGGGAAGGAAACGATCATCCACATAAACCAAAACCCCTGCAATTCATACAGACATAAGAGAATTTTTAGAATGATTGCCATTATAAGTGGTCCACTTACCTACATAAATTTCATTTGAACATCAAGTACAAGAAGGGAAACACCAATAATGTTGTGTACTGCCTCAGCCTACCACCAATCATGGCACTAACCACAGTAATCAACTCTTGTGGTCATGAGACTTCCAACTGGGTGCTTCTCTACCAAATCCATCCAAAATTCGGCCACACATACAAGACACTCTTGGAGGGTAAGCAAGTTCCAAATTTTCACCTCCAGGATCCACTGATATTTCACCTCGAACACCTTTGTGTTCCTTCAAGCGAGTGTGCTAGGATGGTTTGGGAAGCACACTATAGTTGGGTTGCTCAGAATTTTAGGGTTAAGAAAATAGTGGCAGTACTGCAAAAGTATTTCTATTGGTCGAACCTTCTATAGGATGTCAGAAAGTACAACAGATCCTGCACTACCTGTGCCATTTCCAAACCAACCATCAAGAAGCAAGGCCTCTATACTCTGCTACCTACCCCTAGTCAAAATTGGGAATCCATCTCCATGGATTACATGTCGGGAATTCCTTCTACTAAGCATGGAAACGACTGTGTTTGTGTGGTCATCGAAAGATTCCCAACAATGGCCATTATGGAGGCCTACAAGAAGAATATCACAGTAGAATCCACTACTAAACTCTTCTTTGAAAGAGTGTGGGTACACTTTAGGATCCCACATTATATCATCTCAGATCGGGACAACAGGTTCCTTAGTAAAATTTGGTCTAGCCTTTGGTCGATGTTGGACACCAAGCTCAACAAGTCCACATATTTCCATCCCCAAATTGATGGACATACAGAGGGTGTCAACAAGATGACTGTACACATTCTGTGCATGTACAACTCAAATCATCCACGCACATGGGATGAGAGCCTCCCCTATGTATGGAACAACTATAACCAAGCTCTCCACATCTCAACCGACCACATCCCCTTTCAGGTGGGCTTGGGATTCTAGCCGCTATGTCCCATTAACATAGCCATACCATTTGTAGCTACTCAGGAAAATTCGGCTCATTTCCAATCTGAAGCTGACAAGGCGAACAAATTCATTGATAAAATTCAGCACACCCACCAATAGGTTCATGAGATATTGGATAGAGCCAATGCTAAGTACAAGGAGCGACATGATCAACATCGAGTGCCACACAACTTCCAGGTGGACAAAAAAGTGTGGCTATATTTGCAGAAGGAGTGCCTCACTAGACCCCAACGCAAGCTTCACCCACTCTAATGTGGTCCATACACCATCACCAACATTGTAGGGAAAAATTCCTTCAAGCCCAATATTCCACAATTCCTTGGTTTTCACCTAGTGGTCAATGTGGACCTACTTTCCACCTCTACTGGAAACACACGACATGCAGAACAACTCACACCAACAGAATTAAACCCAGACATCATGGAACAAGCCACAACTGATCAGATCATGGACACACTGTTCAAGAACACCCGCCAATAGAGGATCCAACTATATGGAGTCATCAAAGTAGGCCAACTCCTCCACCAGGGAAAGTGGTTCACCAAGGACCGGGTTCAAAAAAAATTTCCTCACCTCATGGAGGCTCTACACGCAATGAGTAAAATTTCTTCCTAAGGGAGGAGGAATGATCCAGGTGGATATTGGTGGCCACCCACCTATTCCACCTAGACTTCAAGTCAATTTCATCACTTTCCTTTTTTATAGAAGAATTTCCTATTTTTAGTAGTTTTTCCGAGTCCTAAACTTATGGAGTGATTTTGACCCCTTAAACTATGTTTTCATGAGGCTATGAGCCTACAACAAAAAATTTATTACTCAAATATATTTCTCTGACAATATATCATACGCACCAAATAGAGATAATATGACCAAGTTACGACCCCGAGAAGTTGGCTGCCCAACTAACCCCAACGGGGCCCACAAACTCTTGGTGTTTCATCTCCTGGGGTTATGGATTTGGTTGTTTAGGTTTTTGCTATGTTTTTAAATAATAAAAATTCCCTTGAACCTCATTGTAACACAATTCAGAGGTATGTAGCTACCACATATCTTCTTAGAGATAAGCTACCAACGCACTAGCTAGTTTATTTCCATTTTGTCTGTAAGCATATTTTAGTTATTTGATATTAATGATGTTATGAATAAAATTTATATAAAAATAACATGAATATAAGTAAATCAATAGTAATCATAGTTATAGATAATTAACGGTTAGTTAATGAAGAGGCATGTTTTAATGGACATGCCCATTCATGAAAAGGCACCTGCCTAGGTATATAAGCAGGCCCTCATTGTAACATTTCTCATCACTTATACATTTTTATATATTAATAAATTATCATTAAAAAATACCTCTTGCATATTCATACATTTAAGTCAACAAGCCTACAGTTTTTTTTTCTTCAGTGGTATTAGATCCATGTCGTAAAATATAATCTTGCAAGCCTTTGAACATTGTTTACCGCACAATATGCCATTACATGTATATCCTGAAGGCATTGAGCAGATTATAAAAATTCAAGAAAAACTTCAGCAATTAGAAAAATCATGTGTAGAATTTACAACATGTTTTAAGAAGAGTTATGCAGAAAACCATAATAAGGAAGATGACAGCAACAACGAAGAAATGAAACAAGGTGAAGCGGGAGAAGAAGACTTTAATGAGAATGATAAAGATGATGTGGATGAGGATTATCTTGAGAAACAAGAATATGAACGATATCATAACCATGAAGAATTTTTTAACATGCAAAAAGATTTTGAATATGTTGGGTTAGAAACACCTCAAGGTGATGTAGACAAAACTGTTGAAGAACAAAATTACAAGGATTTTAATGAACTTGGAAGTGATCAAGAGACTCCTGAAGCTAAAAAAATTACAGCTATCAAATCTTGTAAACTTGATGATGTCCCTGCGGAAGTTATAGCATGTGAAAACAATTTTTTCAAAGATGGGCACATTGCATTCTTATTGAATTCGCTTCATCTAGCAGCAGATAGGACTAATAGTGTTGCTGGAAAACTAGAACAAGGACAAATTAGTGTTGAATTGTTTGGAATTACCACCTCAATTGACAATAACATTGCGAATTCAGGTTTTGAACTAAATCTGAAAAAAAGGCCATAAAGGTAGCGGGGATTGTTGGAATAGGCATAGTAGGAAAGTCAACTCTAGCTAAACATTTTTTAAATTTGAGACGTTCTAATTTTACCTGGCCTTGTTATTTTTCTAAAGTCAGAAAAGATTCTATTTTCCCATCTTTGCAGTGGAATCTCTTTCATGATTTGTTGGGTATGGATTTGCTCCCTCCAATTTTCCAGCACAAGAGAATTATACAAAATAGTTTAAAATGGCTAAAAATTCTATCTATTTTTTGTGATGTGGGTGGTGCGAAAAAAATCAAGAGTTTACTAGATGTGCAGGTGCTAGAACATGGTAGTATGATCATAATAACATGTCATGATAAGTATATACGCATAGGTTCTTTTAAATATGCCTTGTTGTATGATGTAAAACCATTGTAGAAAAAACATGCCCAAGAGTTGTTATGTCGTCATGCTTTCCTTCAATCAAAGAAATTTCAGGGATATGAATATTTATTGAAAATTTCTGGGTGTTTTCCTGTGTGCTTAAAAATTTTGGGGGAAAAGGTTGTTGACAATCTCAACAGAACTTATGGGAAGAGGAAGTTAGGGAAATTCTCTCAAGGGATGCCATTGGGAGAGAACAAATCATACTTCTGTCGATACGAGGAATTTGCATACCCAAAGGTCAGAATCGTCCTCAAATCATTAATAACTTAAACATGAGGGGCTTGCATTTCCTAATTATTGAACATCCCGTAGAATTTCATTTTTTGGCACCGATATATCTGAAGATTTGGTATGGATTCCCTTGTGCAATTCTCACTTCACCACTCTTCCATCTATCATTTCACTAATAATTTTAAGATTTTAGAACTTTAGGGTTGTGCAAATCATCTAGAAAAGTTCTTCAAATCTGTTGATGAATGATGAAGTCTTTAAAGAGTTCGAAAGGCTCTACTTGTTCTAGCCCAAGCCCGTGGTTTGTGCTTCAACCGTCCACCGTCACCTTATCGATATCTGACATAGCCACATTGTCAAGCCACACTTATTCTCCACTATCAATAGCAGTACAAGCATGAATTTTCAGTTAGACAACATGAATTTTACAATATATTTCACCGGTTAATGATCTTGTGTTCAGGTTATGAAGATTTCGATTTTCGAGTGTAGCATTTTATAAAGATTACCAAGACATTCGGCCTTTTTCCACAGTATTATTCGTAGGGTCTTCTGCCACGAGGTTGTCCGCAATTAATGTTGACCCTCACCGCACCTTCAAGCCGTCAAGCATCGTGCCCTCTCCCTTTGCCTCTATTCAATCCATCGTGCATCCAAAGAGAACTCATATTGTCATGCTGCACTCACTCAGCGCCTTTGTCGTGCTCCACATACCCCCGACATGCTTCCCATATAGTTGCTACCCCTCTCATTGTGCCTCCTCCTCTGAAAGCAACCACATACATGGCTACACTTCACGTCTCCACAGGGGGGTCGATAGCATCTCCTATTGGTTACGTCGAGCACAGCGGGGGGTAATAGGGGGGTGGTGCGGTTCATAGGGGGCAGTTAGCCCCCTGCGCGGGGTTCGGGGAAGTGCCCCAGGAAAAAAACTTTAGACCCTATTTTAGGTGGGCAGACCTGCCTATGCTTTTGTGCATGGGTTTGCACATGGTTTTGGGACATGATGGTTTTTTATCCTGGTATTTTGTAGATTCGGTTAAGGGAACTACAATTATGTTCTAATCAGGATTAATGGATTAGGGTCTATGAATGCTTCGGCATGTATATATAAATGTGTTGTGACACTAAAAAGAATACAATAAAAAATCAAGTTGGTAGTCCCGATTTGGGATCTAGGAGAAAAATCTCTATGTATATATGTTTTATGTTTTATGCTCTTGCTATTGTTTATTTTATGTTTTTAAAAATTCATTTGCAGATAATTTTTGTACAGGGTTAAAACCTAAATTTGGTATCAGAGTTGTTTTGGCTTCAAGGGGACACCTTTGGTGTTGAGGGGTTTTTTTCTCGGGCTTAAGGTATACCATGTTCAGTGGGAGATCTGCAGGATCGATTCTTGCGGTGAAAGATGATGACAAGCAGTGGAAAGATAGAGATCGAGAAATTTAATGGTCAGAGTTTTGAGTTATGGAAGCTCAATGTGGAGGATCTGCTGGTGGATAAAGATCAGTGGATTGTAGTGGATCCAGGTACTAAACCAATGACAATGTCAGAGGAAGACTACGAAAATTCGGATCGAAAGGAAAAGAGAAAAAATACTGTTGTGTATCTCAGATTCAGTATTTTTGAAAGTATCTGCGGAAGCTAAGGCGAAGAATTTGTGGGTAAAGTTAGGGACTTTGTACCAATATAAGTCTCTGGTGAATAAATTTTTCTTGTGAAAAATGTTGTATAGCTTGAGGATGAAGGATGGAGACTCAGTGACATAGCATCTGAATGGCCTCATTATTATGATAAGTCATTTTCAATCTATTGATATTAAAATCTCAGATGAAGATAAGTGCATCATTTTGTTGTGTTCTCTACCAAATTCGTGGGACAGTTTGGTTATTGCAATAGGTATCAATACAACTACCTTGAATTTTGATGAAATTTTATCAGCCTTACTGTCGGAGGAAATGATATGGAGAAATTTGGAGGGCCGAAATGGAGATTCCCTATCTGTATGAGGAAGGTTCCAGAACATAAACAAAAATAATTTTTCAGGTGGGAGATCTAAATCTCTAGGAAAGTTTGTAAAGGTGTGCTAGAAATGTGAAAAGGAAGGGAACTTCAAAAATCACTGCAGATCTAAAGCTCCTGAGAAAGGAAAGGGATCTGATGATGCTCCTTCTGCAAAGGAAAAAACAACCTCGGATGAAGGTGGGGATGTGTATTTGGCTTTCTTCAAATACAAATGTAGATCATGAGGCATGGTTGATTGAATCAGGTGCATCCTTTCACTTCATTCCCCATAGGGAGTGGTTCTACGAGTATGTGAAGTATGATGGTGGTGATGTATTCTTAGGGGATCATAGGAAGCCCAGAATCGTCGGATGTGGAAAATTCAAGTTAAATCTAAAAGGTGGAAGGATTAGAACACTTCCTAGTGTTCTGCATATTCTTGCATTGGCCAGAAATATGATTTTTGTAAGCAAGATGGATGATGCAGGTGTAAAAACAATGTTGGAGAAAGATGACTACAAGATCATTCGGGGAGCACTAGTATTAATGAAAGGAGTCTGGATTGGAACTTTGTACAAGCTTCAGGGTAGCACTGTCATTGATGGGTGCAATAGTTCTGTGGTTCTTGAAAGTGGAGCGGAAAGCCTAGCAGTCTCTGGAGAAAAGACCATCCTATAGCATCAAAGGCTTGGAAATATTGGAGAGAAGGGCCTTCGGATACTGCATGGTAATGGTATGGTAGAAGGTATGTCTATTTTTTCTCTGCATTTCAATTTTTGTGAACATTGTGTATATGGGAAGCAGAATCAGGTGAGTTTTCCTTTTGGTGCTAAGAGGGTGAACAAGATATTAAAGCTTGTGCATAGTGATGTGTTTGGACCTGTGTCAGTTCCATCATTGGGTAAGTCTGTGTACTATGTTTATTGAGGAAGAAATATGAATTCTTTGATATATTTAAATAATTTAAGGCTCTAGTGGAAAACCAGATAGAGAAGAAGATAAAGGTGTTGAGGATAGATAATGGTGGAGAGTTTTGCATGAAGGAATTTGAATAGTTCTGTAAGAGGTGTGGTGTAGCACAACAGAAAACTACTCCATACACACCTCAGAAAAATGGAGTTGTAGAAAGAATGAATAGAACACTCATGGAAAATGCAAGAAGCATGCTTAGTGGTGCTGGGTTAGGACAGGAATTATGGGAAGAGGTAGTGGATATTGCATGTTACTTGGTTAACATATCACCTTCATCAGCGTTGGAGGATAAGACTCCACGTGAGGAATGGACTGGTAAGAAACCATCTCTTTCAAATTTGAGGGTATTTGGATGTGATGCATATGTACATGTTCCAAATGAGAAAAGGACCAAGTTGGATAATAAATCTGAAAGGTGCATCTTTATTGGGTATAAGGATTGTTTAAAAGTTAACAAGATTTGGAACCCAGAAATAAGGAAGGTTGTGTACAGTCAAGATGTGGGGTTTAGAGAGGTGAAATATGTTTTTAAACATGAAGTCCTACCAAAGGAACCTAAGAATATAGAGTTTGAGCTAAAGGATTATAAAGCAGACTCTACAACAAAACAAGATTTAGAAGAGGAAGAGCCACAAACTCCAGTTGTGAGAAGATTATTTTGGGAAAGAAGGCACTGGAAAGGTATAGTCCATCTTCTTTCTATTCAAATTTTTCCTTAACTATCACTGATGATGATCCCATAATTGTTAGGGAGGTAGTGGATTTAGAGGATGGAAAACTCTGGAAGGAGGCCATGGTTGACGAAATGGTATCCTTGTACAAAAATGAGGGATGAGATCTGGTGTAGTTGTCGGTTGGAAGGAAGCCCATCGAGAGAAAATGGATGTTTAAGAAGAAGATGAATGTAGAAGTAAAGGTGGAGAAACAGAAATCTTGGTTGGTAGAAAAAGGTTATTCCCAGGTGCCGGGAATTGACTTTGGTGATATTTTTTCTCTTGTTGCTAATTCTACTTATATTAGATTACTTTTATCTTTTGCTACTGTATTTGATTTTGAGGTAGAACAAATGGATGTGAAGACAACACTTCTTCACGGGGATCTGGAAGAGGAGATCTACATGAAGCAACTTGAAGGCTTTACGGTGAAGGTAAGAAAAAACTGGTATGCAGGTTAAAAAAGTCTTTGTATGGGTTAAAATAGTCACCAAGGATATGGTATCATAAATTTGATACCTATATACGGGGACTTGGCTTCACCAGAAGTAAAGAGGATCATTGTGTGTATTTTAAATTAATTGGTGACCATGTTATTTATTTGGTCTTGTATGTGGATGGTATGTTGTTTATTGGAAATGAAAAATAAATTATCCAAGATTTGAAGACCTGATAGTTCTCCAAATTCGACATGAAGTATCTTGGTGTTGCAAACTATATTTTGGGCATGTAAATTAAGAGATATCGGGCAAAGAGGAAGCTATGGTTTAACCAAAGGAAGTATGTCGAGACAATATTGCAGAGGTTCAATATGCAGGATAGTAAACCGGTGAAGTTCCCTATTCCTGTAGGTGTAAATCTATTTGTTTAACAATGTTCCAAGGCACAAGAAGAAGAGGAGGACATGTCCTGCATTCCATATGCAAGTGCAGTGGGTAGCCTGATGTATGCAATGGTCTATACTAGACTAGAAATTGCACATGCAATGGGAGTATTAAGTAGGTTTATGTCTGTTAGGGTCCTATAATAATAGGATTCATAATTTTTGAATTGACTATGATAGTCTTGTAAATATGTACATACCTTGCTTTCTGCAAGTTGTTTTCCCATATTTTGAAAAATGAAAAATAATAAAAAATAAAAGAGGGTAAAAAAAGTCCTAAAAGAATGATCAAAGGAATTAGAAAAGATAGACCCCAAAAGAAAAAGAGAAAAAATAAGACCTGAAAGTGAGCAAGTTAAAATGCCACTACTATTTAATTTTACTGCAAGAATAATGATTATGTGCAGATTGTCGATAAATGCCATAATCCATGATCAATTAAAAAGTTTAATCTTAAATTTTTATGTTTTGAATTTCATGTTTTAGTTAGAGAATAAAGATATGTCAAACAGTATAAAATTGAAAAATCAATAGTTAAGATAGAGAATAAATGAGGAGCTCAATAGTTTAATCTGAGCCCTCGAATGAAATAAGGTTAGACTTAGATAGTTTTTCTTATGCTTTGAAAGAAAATGGATTTAGGGTTGTAAGCTTAAATGCACCCATGAAAATGAAGTAAAAAATGTTAGAAATAAAGATGGGTAAATAGAAAGCAGTTGAGAAAGCATGTAATAAAGCATCATCGGGAAAAAACCACTAATTTCCCCTCCCCTACAATTATTTGGTATTCTAAACTATTAGTTAAAAAGGCTTAAAGAATTTCTCTGACTTCTGTTGGGACCGAACCCAAGGCTCGATGACTGATTGGTTAAAAATATTGAATTCCTACATAAAGCCCACATTCATCAACATTTATCCTTCATTCATAATCATAATCCATTTTTTTAAAGTAAAAACCCATTTTTACTTAGTAAAAGTGAAACCCTAAATAACTAATTTCATTCCCTTTCAAAAATCATTCATAAACCCTCAAAATGCATTTATCCTAAATTAAAGTGTGAAGTAATACAACAAAGACAAGCTATGTTTATTTGCACTTAAAATTAGAGTTAAAACATGTATTTTTTCATTATATACATTATCCCTTGATTTTCATATTAAATTCTAATTTATTTATTAAATCCCTAATTACACCCACCCATATAGTATTAAATCCCTTTTATTATAAATAAACCCATAAACCCTCTATTTTACATTTAAACCAATGTTTTAAATATCCCATTTGATAAATAAAAACCCCGCCCTTATCCCATTGGTTTAAACCTATCATTAAAACTATATCCCACCTCCTATATTTTAAAACAACGGTCAAACATTGAAAAAACTATATATTAGACTCGCGGCCATGTAATGGTTGAAACATTGGTAAATGGTTTAATTTAACATATAAACCTTATACACTGCCACATATTATACAAATCCTAAGGTTTAAAAACTTTTTTTAAACGCCTATTCATAAAGTTTAAACCTCCCCGTCGCACTAATATACCCCGGCCCCTTACCAAATCCTGATGCAACTTCTGCAATCAATCTGGGCCATTCACAATCGAACCCCAAGATCCGACAGCGGAAACACCAAATCGCAAATCAACTTGCACGAAATTGCCCGTCTCATTTCTACGCGAAATGGGCGGTATTGCGACTTTCTCCCTCCTCCATGTGGTCAATTCTCATTGGATCGCGATGTTTTCCTCCAAAATCATTTACCACCGAAATGGCACTCGATAAACCACTCGTGGTTTTTGATCCTTTGAGCCCGAAAACCACCAGTTTTATGACTTGAATGCCATTAATCACCAGCGCCTATTAGCCCTAATATGCCTAATAAACGTTGGAAATACATTCATGTCCTCTCTTTCTTCGCATAAGCCTTGTATGAGCCACCTTGACTGTGAAACACACGTTTTCCTACCATTTTTATGCCAAAAGACTACAAATTTCAACCTGTTACCATTAAAGATTACAGAGGAGTTTTTTCATTGCTCTAGAGATTGAAAAGATACCACAGAACCCATTCAAAACCTTCAGAAACCATCTTCAAAGCCCAATACCTACGTGTAACAGGTATTCTTCAAGCAAATCAAGCCTGTTTCAATTTAAAAAGACCTTTTAAAGAAAAAATTCCACTCAATAAAACTGTCAAAATGTCCAAAAAATAGGTCAAACCTGTCAAAATTTCTGAAAAAATCCTTGTTTATGCTGCGCCCTGTTTTAAACACCAAATTTAACCCATAAATCCTCTAAAGGTAGCCAAAATTTCTGTGCCTAAATTCAAATAATCTTTATCCAATTATTCACTGAAAAACTCAGGAAACCCTTGTTTCTTGTTTTAAACCAGTAAAAGTCTGTAAAAGCCTATTGAAGATTGAAATTGAAGAATAAATCCAAGAAAGAGACCATACTTTGCCTATTTTTACCCAAGAAACCTCTGCTAAAGTAAAAATACTTTTGCAAACTGTCTAATCTTGCAGAAGTAGTCCAAATTCCTAAAAAGCAAAGTTCTAGCAATCCTGAAGGTTCCAAAGTACCAAAATCAACTCTAGCCATGACTTCTAAGACTGCTATTGTTGTAAATCCTTTACAACCCCCTGTCATTGACTACAAAATAATAGACCCAGTTGTTGAATTTAATCTACTAGACATTCATAACTGGAGCTATGAAAAATCCTTAGATAATGAAGAAGAAGTCCATATTTGAGAATCACACTTACCCAAATATGTTGTTCTAGTAACTTATCCATGTGAAGAGGTCATTAGGTTATGTCAGAATTATTATGTGCCTGAGCATAGAGCCATAGTAAATGCCAAAAAAGAAGTGTTTTTCACCATTATTGCTAAATCCATCAACCAACTGCTACAACTCCAATCTGATCCTCAAGCAATCCCTTTGTCCATAGAGGCCCTTACCAAGCTGTATATTGACCTAGATTTTTCCAAAAGGTTCCTGATTTTCCAAAAATTTATGCCTTTACATGTAGAAATTCCTCAAATTAATCTCCATATTCCACTTCAAAATTTCCAGAGGGTTCAAGGCATGTAATTTCCATGCTTTCATTCATTCTAGGGTATTTCACTCATGAATATACAGATGAATCCATTTTAGGTTTCTTATCTACATTTACCCCAGGACAACCTCCATCTGTTATTTTTTATTATGATGGATATATTGCAGACAATATCCATGACCAATTGGTTAAATTGCCAATTGAAGGAGCGTTCAGATAAATCTCCTTCCTCCTCCACATGTTCTTATATTTTCAAGCAGATAAATTTCCATTTACTCTTCAAAAGCTTGATGTAGAGGGAAATCCTCTTTCAGTTATTTTCTGGACCTCTTTGATCATGAAAGAGTCCACAGAGTTCACATATGCAGAGTTTTTAGATTCATTCATCCATCCATTGATCAAAATATTAACAAATACAAAGCAACCAAGGATAAGTGATGAGATGAAGAAGATTTTACAGTTGTCAGAGCATACCAAAACTGGTGATCGGTACCTATATGAAAAACATACTGAGATTATAGTGTTTGGATCCAATTTTTTGCCTTATAAGTTGCCCAAACATGTATCAATGAGAGTTTTTTCCTTGGAGTATACCGGGAAAATATTAAACTATGATTCTATCAATTTCTTGGTGGCAAAGAAGAAAACACAGTTCAAATTGAAGAATCAAGTAGGACCTTTCATTTGAAATCATAGGGATGCAGAGGCAAAAGTAGCTAAAAATCTATTGGAGTGCATATTTGAAGAAAGATTTCCTTGGAATTATGATCCACAAGGGATTCTAAGTAAAATTAGGATTAAATGTAAGTTAACACCCTTCATTCATGAGACAAAACCAGAGATAGAAAAATATGACAATTAGACTGAGTGGACATAGAATACTTCAATAGATGCAGTGAAGAAAAGTGATACTAGTCACACTTTAGAGACTACTTATCAAACAGAGAAAGCCACTAAGAGAGTAAGAGAAGAAGGTACCTATGTTGCTGAAACTACCACTGAAACTAAATTCAAGTTAAGATACAACAAAAGGCTTAAGTTAAATTCAGTGGGTACAGAGAAAGTAAACATTGATGTTGAAGAAACAGATCATCGAGATACCAACATACATATTTCCACTGTCATCATTAATGAGCCAGTTACTGAAAATCAGAATGAAGAACAAGTTGATAATGAAAATGCACAGTTGATAGAAAAACAACATAGCATGGAAGCTTCATCCTCACAGACAGCCAAGGAGAAAGATCTAGATATCAAAGAAAAGTATAAATAGATCAAGTTAAATAATGAAGAGATAAAAAACAATATCTACTCTCAATATCTGAAACAAACACCAAGTGTTCAAAATAGACGTCTGTCTGCCCTTGATTATTCAAACAAAAACCTAATCATGTCAGTGTTGCAGCCTACAGTGAAATCTCCAAAGATAGTGGCAGATTATAAGAAGGTTTATTTGGAAGTCCAAATAGAAAAAATCCATGCTCTTGATCAGATTGAATTCCACAAACATACTTCAGAAATGTTGTACTCCAATGTTACAACTAAAGCCATGAGTTCTCAGAAACTCCAGAACACCATCTCAAATACGAAAGATCAGATGAAATTGGACAAAGCATCCTTGTATGCTAAGGATCTAAGAATCAAATCTTTGGAAGAATTGGTCTTACAGATTGGATTTGACCCAACAAATGTCAAGGCTACAGAACAATTAATAAAGAAAAAGAACGAAGATATTGCAGCTTTGAGGAAACAGCTTAAACTTCCTCCAAGTGAACATCCTCAAACCAAGGAAATAATAGAAGGAAAAAATGAGAAAGATGATATGATGAACATAATATTTCAGCTTACAGCATAGATAAAAGAAATGGAGATTCAGATGGACAAGCTTGTCCAGGAAAAATAAACACCAAAAACACAGGAAGCACCTACAGTCATCCCTATGGTTACTACAGCTGTTCCATCAACTCTAGCTGAAGAGTTGGCACCTAAAGTTTCACTGGCTACTGCAGTGACATTGACATCATCCACAACATCAGCTATAGAATCATCTACAACATCAGCTCACCCTATAGATGAGGCCAACAAATTGGTAAAGGCCATGGAAGAAATGTCTCTTAAGACAAGTGAAATTAACAGGCTGAAACAAATGGTTGAAAATCTTGAAGATCAAAAGAAGTTGGCTCAAATTAATGAAAAAACTCATGAGCAAAAGGCCATCAGAATAAATGAAGAATTGAAGAAATTACAGAAGGAATTGACCTTGAAGGAACAGATTCCTATGTGAAAAATCATTTTTGGAACAAGATCATAGAAGCCATAAATGATGTATGGCCCTCCATTCAAGTGATTTTTGAACAAAGAGATCTACTAAAAGCAGCATTAGAAGAGATCCAGAAGACTAAAGAGGAATTGGATAACAAAACAGAACAAGCTTTAGAACTGATAAAGTTTCTCAACAGCAAGAACATGCAAGAGTTGGAAGAGATTGAAATTACTGATAGAACTAAAACTATCCTTGAGATAAAGAACATTATAACCAAGAAGAACCTAATGAAGCAGCCTGAGGAGAAATGTGAGAACATGAACATTACCATAACCAGGTTTATGGTCAAATTTGAGAATTTGAGGCAAAAAATTTTGCCTAATATTTTGGTCATCAATGAAAAATTAATGCCTCAGGAGGATTACAATAAAAAGATCAGAGAATATGCCAAGGAACAAGTTGAAAAAGCAAGTGGTGGACAAGACATTCCAACAGGAAAAGTCTTCCTTAGGAGTTTTGAGGACTTATTTTACTTGCAGCATGAGATAATACACTTGTTTGTCATTAAACCAACTTTTTCCACGTACACAGAAGCAGATGAAAACTTCAGGAAGTTGAAAAAAATACAAATTCCAAGTGAGGAAGATTGGCAGTCATTAACAGATTTACTGTGAAAGGTAAGAAGGCAGAAAGATAACAGTGAAAACAATTTGTTGATTTGCAGTCAAAACAAAATTTTATTACAACAGTAAACATATTTTACAAATGGTTAAGGAGTATCAGAGATTAAAGAAAATCAGTGAAAGAGTATCAGATAAAGCAGATCAAATTTCAAAACAAACTTAAAATATGTAAAGCCAGCAAGGAAGACACCAAGGCAGTCAACTGCATCTTATCCACAATTAGTTTTTGTTTTATTTGAATTGATAGGACAACTTGCTAATTTGTTGAGAAACTGTCTCTATTATTGTTGTAAAGATATTTTATTTCCCTTAGATAATTCCTAGAAGCTTTCTAGGATATTTTGTAAACAATTATGTATAAATACTTTATATTTAGAAATATTATTGTGGAATAAATTGCTGAAGATTTCTATAGTCATTTTTGTGGACTTGAAGGTTTTTTTGTGTTTCAAATTTCGAGTATCAGACTGGATCATAACAACTAGCATCATATTTTAGGATTCATGTGATGAGCTATTTGGAGTGAATTTTTTTCTACTTTTCATTGTTTTTCTTTCTTTGTTACATGCAATCCATTATGTGTTCTAAATTTGAATGAATGAATAGGAGTATTACTTCAGGATTTGTTAAAAGCACCCTGTCTTTACTGTTTGTCATTTATATGTTTTCTTCTGATTTCCAGAGTAGGGAACCCTTAATTTCTCCCTCTTTCATTTGACCTCTTCCTACTACTTCCATTTTCTAGATCAAAGAACCCTTCATTGCTCTTTATCCTGATCATATCACCTCACAAAAAAACTTTCCAAGATCTCCAAGGGTTATCTATCTTGCCCTGAAAAAATTTGACTTTTTGGCCCCGATCCTAGTTCTGTCTGCTTGACTTTTGACTCCTCAGCCCAATGGAAAAATATATTTCCCACTATCCATATCTTCAAGTGATTTTTCCCACCAAACCAATCAATGTTGAAAATGGCAACAAGAAACAGTGAAGGAGGCCTCCTGAAACATCTTTCCTGATCCTAGTTGGAAAGTGATCACCTAAACTAGGTGGGGACCACACATGTGATTTTTGTCGAAAAATCTATTTTTAGACTATGTCTATTTTTAGACATACGGAGCATGATTCGGGGATTCCAGTTGGAGATTCTTGAAGTATGCGACATGTTGGTAAAAATAGATGAGACTCATATTTTTAGGTCACGGGCTATTTTTAGACTGCCTCTCCTAAAAATATGGAAGTCAAATATTATTTACCCTTAATAATATTTAGACTATAAACAGCAGTTTACTCTCTTGGAGCACTTCAGTTCGAGTCATGGAGGTGGCTCATGAAACTGACAGAGGAATCATGTGGTTCCTAGGGTTTGATGGCATCTTGCATGTTAGACCTCAGTTTAACTCAGTGCATGGACAGTTCAATGGAGACCAGTGAAAGAGGTAGATGAAAGGGTGAGTAAAGCTATCAGTTGGAGGATCAGTTGTGCATGAGATTTGCATCACACTTGGAGGAAATTACCAATGACAATTGCGCAGTTGAAGCCAGTGAGATTCGAACCTGGATCTCTATTTAGACCAGCCTTGATTGCGCAATAGAGGCAGAGAAGTAGTGGGTGTGTTTTGAACCTGTGACTTGTTCAAAACCAAGCTAGTATTTGTGTAGCTTTGGGAGATAGTACTGAGTACTTGTGAGGAGTTTGTACTATGTATTTGCTGCATGTTCTCTCCATTTATAATATACTATAGCTGCGGGGTTTTCAGCTATAAGCTTTCCCCATACATACTGTGTTAATGCG
Source organism: Pinus albicaulis (assembly GCA_034641835.2). NCBI lineage: Eukaryota > Viridiplantae > Streptophyta > Pinopsida > Pinales > Pinaceae > Pinus > Pinus albicaulis. Next base: position 1,519,683,202 of record CM076580.1, read on the forward strand.
TGTGATGATTTGATGTGCTATCGCTTCTATTCTTTCCGCATGTGACAATTAATTGTAGAAGAGATTATGTGTTATGCATGCAATTCGAAATTGATGTGTGATCGAGTTAATATCCATTGAATAAGTGATTTGGCAAGTTTCTGTTGTGGTATCGGGCAATTAAGTTTGGCTATCAAGTGGCAAAATATTGGAGCATGTGTTTTGCTAGATCTGGCTTGATAGTGTGTAGCAATTGAGGGTGTGCATGAGAGCTTGTGAGGAGCTTTTGTACTATGATTGTTACATGATCTCCATGACATATAATATACAGATAGTTGAGGTTTTCAGCTTTAAGCTTTCCCATTAAATACTGTGTGATTGTTTGTGATTTTAATGTATGCATGCAATTGATTTTATTTCCGCATGTGATGATCAATGGTAGAAGAGATTCTGTATTATGCATGAAGCTAAAATAGTGTGTGATCAGGAGAATCTCGGTGGATAACATGCGGAAAGAATAGAAGCGATAGCACATCAAATAATCACACACATTAACACAGTATGTATGGGGAAATAAATTTAGCTTAACGGGTATAGTGGCCTCTCAATGGAGAGAACATACGTAAATACATAGTACAGAGCTCCTCACAAATGCTGGTGCTATCCCCAAAATACACAAAAACTAGCTTGGTTTTGAACAAGTCACAGGTTCAAAACACACCCACTACTTCTCTGCCTCTATTGCGCAATCAAGGCTGGTCTAAATAGAGATCCAGGTTCGAATCTCACTGGCTTCAACTGCGCAATTTTCATTGGTAATTTCCTCCAAGTGTGATGCAAATCTCATGCACAACTGATCCTCCAACTGATAGCTTTACTCACCCTTTCATCTACCTCTTTCACTGGTCTCCACTGAACTGTCCATGCACTGAGTTAAACTGAGGTCTAACATGCAAGATGCCATCAAACCCTAGGAACCACGTGATTCCTCTGTCAGTTGCATGAGCCACCTCCATGACTCAAACTGAAGTGCTCCAAGAGAGTAAACTGCTGTTTATAGTCTAAATATTATTAAGGGTAAATAATATTTGACTTCCATATTTTTAGGAGATACAGTCTAAAAATAGCCTGGGTCCTAAAAATAAGGGTCTCATCTATTTTTACCAATATGTCGCATACTTCAAGAATCTCCAACTGGAATCCCCGAATCATGCTCCGTATGTCTAAAAATAGACATAGTCTAAAAATAGACTTTTCGACAAAAATCACATGTGTGGTCCCCACCTAGTTTAGGTGATCACTTTCCAACTAGGATCGGGAAAGATGTTTCAGGAGGCCTCCTTCACTGTTTTTTGTTGCCATTTTAAACACTCCCTCTCAACAAGAAAGGATTGTCTTTGCATGCGACATGCAACTCCATGCATTCGCCCTGCAACCTCCACAAGCGCCATGCAACTCCATGCATCTGCTCTGCAACTCTTCTGAAACTGAATAGGCTCCAAACAACTCAATCATTCTTGATGCATCTAGCATCTATCATCAAAGTCTTCGACTTTTGCTGGTACCAACTGCACATGTCATCAGGAACTACTGCGCTGTTGAACTCTTGCACCCATGCACTCTTGCACTTGCTGTCAACTCTGATCCGCGCTCCAGTATCCGACACTGTCACTTTGATCTGCCTGCATCAATCCAACTGATCATGCTACTGCCATGCTATGGGCACCTCGTAGCCAGGTTCAATCCATGAGATCCACACCATCTCATGAATCTGCCCAGAAATCTCCTCATGGGATTAATCATGCATGTCGCCCCACCTCATACCTGGTGGTATAGCTGCATGCACTCCCTCTGCCCGTCTGGCACGAAATTTCTCTGCCTGAGTGGTCTCTTCCACTCCATGATCCTCTTGTGGCTGCTCCACACCCCGAGGTTCACTTTCACCTGCATGCAAAACCCGCTCCCTCTCAAGCTCCAATTGCATGTCTTTCTCACCTGCATGCAACACTTGCTCCCTCTCAAGCTTCAGTTGCATGTCTTTCTCCTGCTTCCCAACAATAGGAAGCTCCGTAGACATCCCATCTACTTCAAGTCTGTAGATATTCTTTGCTCGAATCCCAACCTTCTTGACTTGTCCCGTTGCCTTGTGCCGAAGGAACACCTTTCCTTCTCTAAAGACAACTTCATACCCTTTATCCTCTAACATTGCAACTGAGATCAAATTCTTTGTTAGACCTGGTACATGCAATACATCTTGTAAAAGAATGAGTTTACTTGACTCCCTCTGAAAGGTTATGGTACCAATGCCGGTCGCATTGTATCGTCCACCGTCGCCCAACTCAACATGCATCTGGAGACCTTTCTCCACCAAGTCACTGAAAATATTTGCATCTCCCGTCATGTGAAAGGAAGCGCCACTATCAATATACCACCCTGATCCCAATGCACTAGACAACATGCATGCGATCAATGAGAAGTCCAGCTCAAATTGCGAGGCAAGAGCCTCACCAGCTGCAGATCCAGCAGCCTGCTTGTTCTTCTTCTTCTTGGGGAAATTCGTGGCGTAATGTCCATGATCATGGCAATGAAAGCACTTGACCTTGGACATGTCACGCTCTTTACCATCCGCTCCGGATTGAGAAGCCTTCTCCTTGCCTTTCCCCTTCCTTGCTTTGGCAGCCAAAGCGCAGTCTTCTTCATCAGATACCTTTGATGAAGATCCATCTCTGGTAGTCCTCCTGATCTCCTCTTGCATGAGATCCGACCACAGTCGCTCCCATCCCGACAACTTCTCCCGACCATTGACACTATCCTGATAGGAATGCCAAGCCTTCAGAAGAACAAGGAGATCCAGGTCCACCATATCCTCATCTTCGACAGTCACCCCCACACTTCCCAGCTCATCTCTGCACTGAGTGAACTTCGTGAGGTATTTTGCGATGCTGTCGCCTTTCTCCATCTTGATGTTCCTGATTCTATCTTTGAGCGCCAGCTTCCTTTGGTCACTCTTGCTTTGGTATAGATCCGTCAAAGCTTTCCACATCAAATATGGAGAAGCCTTTCCATGCAGGCTGGATACTATATGATCCTTGATGCCCTCCAACAGGATCCTTCGACACTTTGCTTGTTTCTTTCGCCATGCTTCCACAACATCAGCATCATTAGAAGTAGGCTTTGGAATCTCTTTCTCCACGAATTCCAACAGCCCATGATCATCTAATACAACCTCCATGCGGTCCTTCCATGCAACATAATTCGAACTGCCTTCCAAGGCATATTCTAGTCGCAACCCGATGAAAGACATTTTCACCGCGGCACCAAGAACACAAATCTGCAAACTTCAAATTTTCACCACCAGCTGATAACTCAATCGCTTCCGATCTACACTTGAGAACAAATTATTTCCAAATCAGAGATTGACTGCATGGGCTTTTACCAGACCTTTCACTTTCCAAAGAAAGATGAATCCGGAGGCTATCTGGCCCGTATGCAGGCTCTGTCCGAGGAAATAAGTTTGCAATCACCGTAATAGATCTCGACAATTAATATTGTAGAAGAAGGTTATGTGTTATGCATGCAATTCGAAATTGATGTATGATCGGGTTAATCTTCATTGAATAAGTGATTTATTCAGCAAATTTCTACAATCAAAACCAAAACCAATTGTACAATCATAACTAGCCTAATATTTTATAAAACAAAACAAAGTTAAATTTTATAGAGAGAGCCCTCTCTGAACCCTAGGAAGGCTAGATCCTAGAGTTTAAAAGTTGGTCTGTGGTTACCTCTAGTTTTCTCAACTAAAAACAAAAAATCTCACAACTAGAGAATTACTGGAGTGATAACAAGATGGTGGTATTCCAGAGGAGGCATGGATAGGTAAGAACATAAACTGCTCATTTCTAAAGACTTTTGGTTGTGAAGCATTTTTCCACATTAATAAAGAAAACATAACAAAGCTTGAGGCAAAATCAAAGAAGTGTAACTTTATTTAATATGGTGTTAATGATTTTGGTGATCACTTATTTGATTATGATAACCATAAAATCATTAGGATTAGAGATGCGGTATTCAGTGAAAGGTTCTTATACAAAGATAAGTTGCAGGGAAAGAAGTAGGAAAAAGAAAAGACAAAATACACAATGCTTGATGAGTTCACATAAAAAGTAAAGTAAAAGGTGTAAGGAAATCATAATGATAAAAAATAGCAACAATAGCAAGAACAACAAAAACACCAGATACCACAACCTCTTGCTAGTGTTGTTAGAAGATCCATCAGGTTAAGTAGACCCCCTGAATGATATTCTCCTTCATTATATTATGTATTGTTGAGTGATTATGGTGAACTAGAAGAATATGAAGAAGAAATGTAGGTAGAAACCAGGAAGAAGTGGGAGCAAGCCATGAAAGAAGAGACACAATCATTGGTACATAACTAGACTTGGGACTTAGTCAAGTTTCGTGAAGGTAAAACAAAATTACAGAATAAATGGGTTTACAGATTAAAGGAAGAATTTGGAGGGAAATAAAGGTATAAGGCTAGACTTTTGGTGAAGGGGTTTGAACAAAAGAAAGGTATATACTTTGATGAAATGTTTTCTCTTGTTATTAAAATGACTTCAATCAAAACTACTTTAAGTCTAGTGGCAACATAATATTTTCATCTCGAACAGTTAGATGTAAATATAGCATTTCTCCATGAGGATTTGGAGGAAGAGATATATGTGCAACAACCACAAGGGCATGAGGTCAAAGGGAAGGATAAATTAGTGTGTGAGTTGAAGAGGAGTTTGTATGGCTTAAAATAGGCACCAAGGTAGTGGTATGTAAAATTTGATAGGTTTATGTGTGAAGAATATTACACTAGATGTCACTATGACCATTGCGTTTATCTTAAAAACAAAATTGATGGAAGCTATAATATATTGCTATTGTATGGAGATGACATTCTTTTTTTAGGGTCTAACATGTAAGAAATGAATGTGCTCAAAGGAAAATTGGCTAATTCATTTGCAATGAAGGATTTGGGTGCTGCATGCCAAATCCTTGGTATGAGAATAACTAGAGACATGAAAACTCACAAATTAACATTATCTTAGCATGAGTACATAGAAAAGGTGTTGGAAAGATTTAATATGCAGAAACCAAAACTAGTTAGTGCACCTTTGGCTAGCCATTTCAAATTAAGTAAGGAGATGTGTCCTAAGACCTAGGAAGAGATGAATTATATGTCTAAAGTTACATACACATCAACAGTTGGAAGCTTAATGTATGAAATGGTGTGCACAAGGAATAATATTGCACATGCAATGGGAATTGTGAAAATGTATACCAATAATCTAGGAAAAGAGCATTGGATGGCAACGAAATGGATTCTCAGGTTTTTGAGAGGTACCACAAATCAAGCATTATGTTTTGGAGGTTCAAACATTATTCTACAGGGATATGTTGATGCATATATGGAATTTGATAAAGATAATAGGAGGAGAACCACATGGTGTTGAAGATTGCAACAAGAAACAGTGAAGGAGGCATCCTGAAACATCTTTCCTGATCCTAGTTGGAAAGTGATCACCTAAACTAGGTGGGGGCCACACAAGTGATTTTTGTCGCAAAGTCTATTTTTAGACATATGGATCATATTATGAGTTTGGCAGGATGCTATTTATGGATGTGTTGTCATTGGTAAAAATAGATGGACCTCTATTTTTAGACATATCAAGGAGTCTATTTTTAGACCGCCAGGCTAAAAATAGAACAGTCAAATATTATTAACCCTTAATAATATTTAGACTATAAACATTATCTTATCCTCTTGGAGCACTTCAGTTTGATGCTTGGATGTGGCACATGCAGCTGACAGAAGGAAATACGCTTTTCCTAAGGGTTAGTTGAGCTATTGCATTGTTGACTTCAGTTAGAACTCATGTGGCAGAGTTTGGTGGAGTTGATGAGACAGTTGGTGGAGTTGTGTTCTGTTTAACTTAGTTGAACTAGTTGTATTTAGTCTAACTGATAAATACACTAGTGATGAGTGGTGTGAATTAATTATTAACTCATAAATCAACTAAAGAACACATCAGTTAACTGCAATGCATGGACAGTTCAGTGGAGACCAGTGTTAGAGGTGGGTGAAAGGGTGAGTGTGACTATCAGTTGTGACTATACTTGTGCATGAGATTTGCACACACATTGATTGAGATTTCCAATGAGGATTGCGCAGTATAAGCCAGTGGGATTTGAACTTGGATCTCATTCATTCTCATCTTGGATTGCGCAGTAGAGGCAGGCAGACTTGTGGAGGAGATTTGAACCTGTGACTTGTTCATCTTCCGTGCTAGTTTGTGTGTAGCATGTGAGATAGTGTTGAGAGCTGTGAGAGCTTTGTGCTATGTATTGTTACATGTTCTCTATCATTATAATATATATATAGTTGGGGGTTTTCAGCTGTAAGCTTTCCCCATTACATACTGTGTTATATGTGTGCCTGATTATGTTTTAATGTGCGCATGCGACTGCTTCTATTTCCGCAAATTGATGATCAATTGTAGAAGAGGTTATGTATTATGCATGAAGCTTAAATAGTGTGTAATCAGGATAATCTCGGTGAATAATTCAGCTATTATTCAAATTTCTACACATGGTATGTGTTTATTGTAGGTGGAACAACATTAAGTTGGGTTTTTAAAATGCAAAGCATTGTTGCACTTTCAACAACGAAAGTAGAGTATGTTGCTACTACAAAGACTAGTAAAGAAATGATTTGGTTACAAAGGTTTATGGATGAATTGGTAAGAATTAGGAGATGGGAATGTTATACAATGGCAACCAGAGTTCCATTAATCTTGCAAATAAATTAGCATTTCATTCTAGGAATAAAAGTATACAACTCAAGTACCATTTCATATGGTCAGTTTTGGAAGATGGACAATTGAGCTGGAAAATATACACTTTAGCAAGAATCTTGCAGATATGTTAACAAAGGTGGTAACAAGGGTGAAAATGAGTTTATGCTCAGTTTTAAATTGTCTTCAAGTATGATGGTGAGGATGAGAAACAATCATGTCCAAGTGGAGGCATTTTCCAACAAACGAAGTGACGGTGGAGTTGATATAATCAGTCTCCAAGTGGGAGATTATTGGGCGTGGATCCTGATTATCACCCTGATTCAGAGGTATTGTTTTCAACCGTTTTTGGATCCCAGTCCCTAACATGTGGCAGTAACCACATATCCCACCCCCACTCCCTTAGCGAGGGTTCAAGGGAAATGTACCCAAGTAAAAATTAGATGAAAAATTGCCTTGTAAGATATTGTAATTTTGTAGTCAATTTGGGTCGTTCATTAGGCGGAAGATCTGATAGTAGAAATTATGTTAATTTAGTGTTTTTTTCCCTAAACGGAAGCCCTCAGTTTATATGAGGGAATTTTATTGCACTTGTGTATTATTATTTCGTGCGAGAAAGAGAGAGGAGATGGTGTGAGAGAAAAGGGGAAATTACAACGGATTTGTTGTAGGTTGTATCTCTTCATTTTGCTGGATAATATAAAAGGAAGGACTGGTTTTTCTCCATGGATGTAGCCCAATTAGTTGAACCACATATATTTTTGTATCTATTATTTTATGCTTTTCTATTTTTGTTTTTCTGCAATATTTTATGTATTCCATTGCTCTATTATTTAATTTCTAACACCTTTATGTTATGATCCAACAACATAGACATGGAATTGTTGAGAAATTTCTTCGCTTTATAACAATCCTTTGTTTCTTGAAAGACATTCAATTAGCGATTTACTTGTCTTATCTCATTCCATTTGATCCTTTAGTCACTTTCCATCTTCATATGTACAATGAATGGGCACAACTAGGAGTTGGGTTCACTTTCCATCTTTTATTACAGTGGCATTCCTTCGAGATCCAATGGCCCAAACCTCTTTGATCAGATGGTTTGAATGCACGTCAACCTCTAACTAAAATAGGGTTTTAATATGGATTTGTAGTATGATGACATCGAATGACCATGATCCATTCTATCTAAATACCTAACAATGTATTTCTCTCTTGACTAGCACTAGCATTGAAACAAAGTTTCCCTCCCAGTGAAATCCAATGCCCCCCTGTTAATCACAATCAACGACAAAAAATGTCAGATTATGAAGCATTGTTAATTAAAGATATTGCCAATGATATGACAAGAGACATAAGTGAACAAGTAGACATGACAACAAGCACAATTACAAAAGTATATATCGCACCAGACACAATGAAACAAGGAGAAAACACACAAAAAACAGAGGAAAAAATGTATTATGTTGAAGTTTAGCTAATTGTATATCATATTTGTTTTCCTTTTAAGAATTAATTTCAATTCGATGCTTATGACCAGGTCAAAATAGTTCTAGTAATGCCAATATCAATTGAAGATATTAGTAAAACTTGTATTGGTTACATGGCATTGTATTGGTTACATATAGAACTTTTATGGGAAAAAGAAAATAAGGCAAGACCAATACGTTTTGAAAATTTGATAGATAAAAAGGCTGAATGACATCAACATTGATTGTTCCTATGCAACTTATTGAAAAACACAAGAAAAAAATTATTGTAGATGCAAGGATTTTTTTTACAAATTTCAAAATAATACCAAAGCACAAGTATGATGGTGGTGACTATGAGAAAACAATCTCACTAACTATTTCTAGCATTGTATAATACATTCTTCCTTTTTGTGCATAACACCGATTTTTTCCAAATATGATAATTGCAAATCTATCGTGTAATCCAGATCTGTTTCCACTTGGCATAATTGATGTTATTGTTATTTTAGCAACACAGACAAAGATGCAAAATGTGCTAGAAATCAAAGATGGAAACACAGATGAAGACATAACAATAATAAGCTTAGATTTATTTGCCTATTTCAATGATAATAACTTATTCTTTTCCTATTATACGATTTACATGTATTGTTTTACAAATATTGAATATGTAATAGGTTTAGTTGCATGACAAACTTTTTCCAATTTATCTTTCAATTCAGAAATAATTGCAACAAAATGTATCTCTACTCATATTGATAAAAAATATAGTTAAATAAAAGAAAGAGTTTTCTGGAATTCACAATCGACATTCATATGTTCATTGAAAGTAGAGAAGAAAGTAGAAAATCTCAGAAAAATAATTTCTTTAGTGGATGGAGTATGCACGGTAACATCTAATACACACACACACACACACACACACACACACACACACACACACATATTTGAGATCAGGTTGCTAAGCATCGATTTTCTATATCAATTTTGTAACATTTAGAAGGGCTACTGATCCTAACAAGTGCATATACAAATCCCTTTGAATTTTCATGTGCAAAATTCAGTAATCCAATCATATCTCTCAAAATAATGAATGAAACTATAGTTTATTGTGGCAATTGCAAGAAAAATTGTCTATTTGACTACTTGCATCAGTGGATTTCCTTATTTACAAAAAGTTTCCTATCGGAAATATTGTGCGAACAAATCAATTATTATAAATTTGTTGGCTAGTTTCCATATTTGTAGCACATTTATAGTAAACCATGAGAACGTGATTGTGCACACACAATAACAATTTGTTTTATTTTCATTTTCAATAAATGTTTATAAATATGTAATTAGGACTTTGGATTTATCATGACATTGATCAACATTGTGTACTTACTTCGTCTTTCATAAGTTATTAACATTGTATAAAGACATATTCCAATGAAGTTGTTTATTTAATTGCCATGTTTTGTATTACGATATTTACTCATATCATATATACTCCAACAACTTCAATTTTTTTTTATCTTGGCAAATGCAACTTGTGTTGCTTGCACATGGACTATAGCTCCGTGCATACCTTGCTTTGGAAATTTTTAACTCATACATGCGTTAAAGTTTTATTTTTCAAGTGGGGAAGTAGAATTGGAAATATTTTGTGAGTGGAATTTATTAAATATAATAAGTTGCTCCAATTAAATAATTAGTGTAAATTTAAGTCGAATCTACTTTGTGTTTCCTCAGTTGGTTGCTGCAAAATGACATATGGAATTTTAGCAAGTGTTTCATCACTTGGTTGTTGCAAAATGACACATGGTATTTTAGCTAGAAACAAAAATACTATATTGATAAAATATTAGTAACAATGCTCACAAAACAATGAACATATTGACACCATGATAACTGAGACATAAAATGGAAATTGAACAAATATTTTTAATTATTTTCAAGTTGCTCCTGCAAGTGCATGGATTAAGCAGTCATTATATATATTTGTTATCTATAAATGTGTTTCTAGTATTATAGTTTTTTCAATTTGTTTGCATAAGTTATTTACTATATAAACATAATTCATTAGGTATAAAAAATAATCAAACAATGACAAATATTATACCAGGAAATCGACAAATTTCTAACAAGCAATAGATAGCATGGAGTAGGAAAGCACGTGAGGAAGCACAAATGTAGAAAATAAAATTTTGAAGCGACGCATGTGTAACAAGAGTGATGTGTTGGATGTAGGTGTACTGAAGAAGTGTGTGGAGATGGGAATGCATGCAAAAATGCGGAAGTGAGGATGCGTGTCGAAGGAGAAGTGTTGTGTTGCAAAAGTATGTCCGAACTAAATACTATGTAGAAGAAAGGCATGTGGAAAGCTAAAGTCTAAGTGCAAGTAAACCATGTGCGGAGCTAAAGGGGTTCACCAAGGAGTGGTATAACTACCTAAACTACACACACACACACACACACACACACACATATTGGATTTCATCAAGAACATAAACTTGTTTGTTGGGCCATTGGATCAAAGAACTTTGGACCATTGGATATCGAAGGAACACTGCTATAATAAAAGATTGAAATTCTATCTAGATCGTAGTTGTGCTCAATCAGTAACACGATCACATCAATTTGATTAATTCCTATTGTGACTTGAATGCATACAACACAAATACAGAGCCGAAAGAAACAAATTTGATTTTAAATTCATAATAATTATCTAATTAGAATAACTTCATCAAATTTGAGAAATTCGACTCATAACGATTTCTAATGCCATTTGTGCCATAGAAGGATGTGCATAGTTAGATACCGTGCAAAATCAAGGCAGTGAAAAGTTAAAGTCGATGCAAAATTAAAATATGTATGTAGGTAAAAAAATTTCTAGTTTTGTTTTACCAATCATAGGATTTTGAGTTTGATAAAATAGTAAGACGATGCAAGAAATTGCGCTGCACAAGAAAACATGACATAACATAATAAGCTAGCAACAAAATTTCTTTATATACTTCATGCATTTGAAAACATGAAAAAAGAAGCTATGGAATATATATGAAAATCATAGAGTACTAAACATAATACATAGAGCACTAAGCATAGAGTACTGAATATTATACCACGAAATCTTTGTAATGACAACATGTAGCACAAAAAAGGAAAGAAAGAAAGAAAGCGTGCAAGAAAGGAAAAACACGAGAAATCAATTTTGCAGAGTAGTGCCTATGTGGAAGAAGTCGTTTGTAGAGAAGAGTTGTATGGGAGAAGTGTGTGGAGGTGGGAATTCTTGGGGATGAGAGGAAGTGCGAAGATGTGTGGAAGGGGAAGTGTTATTTGGCAAAAGGATGTACATATTTTATGACTATACGGAAGCAAGGCATGTGCGAAGGAAAAGGCCATGAAGAAATAAACTATTTTCATAGTTAAAGCATCTGCAAAAGTAAAGGGTAAGTATCATTTGACTGTTCTCGCATTATTGCAAAAGATTAAACGAATCAAAATATCTTATACATTGGAAGAAGTTAATGCATATTATGACTTCGATGCATACAACACAAAGTAAATTTGATTTAATTTACACTAATTATTTAGTGTAAATATTGACACCATGATAAAATATATACATATTTCTATTGAATAACACTTCCCCTTCCACACATATTCACACTTCTACTCATTCGCAAGAACTCTCGCCTTCGCACACTTCTTCCATACATCTATGCTCTGCACATGACTTCTTCTGCATAAGCACTACTCTGCACAATTTCTTTCTCTCACTTGTCCTTTCTCGCACACTTTCATACTCAATGTTATGAACTATTTCTATGCACTTGTTGTCATTAAAAAGATTTCATGGTATAATATCTAGTACTATATGCTTAATGCTTTATTTCTTGTGTTTAGTACTCTATTATTTTCATCTATATGCTATGTGTTGAAATTCATTTGCAAATTAGAATTTCTGATCATGATAATTACTTGTGACTAATATATATGTTTCCATTTAGAATTCAATTCAATTTTTTATGTCAACAAATAATTATACATTCAAAATATAAAGAAAGTAGAGATCACATTGCAGAAGAGACAAGAGAAACTAGATATTAGGCTAGCGGCCAAGCAAAAACCATAAGGGGAAAACCCAGCAATCCTTTCCTTATATAATCTTAGTCAATAAGAGAAATACAAGTCATAAATAAAATGACCAGTAAATTAGTTACCCAAGGGCCAAGTCAGTCATCCTAAAAACAACAAAAGCCGTGATGATTGGCCTTTGCGTAGTCTTAATTGCAAGGACAATTTGAATTCAATTGCTACAACAAAGCTAAATAGTAAAGGAATTAGCAATTCAGATACAACCGATGTATCTATGAACGTTTTTAATGTCTACAAAGAGGCCAGTAGGATGTTAATAATACTCAGATCTCTGGCTAGCTCAGCAGACTTGCTACCAACCAGGCATAGATCTAGTGTGTCAAATAATTCATAATTAGTTGGCATATTATGTATTAACCCTAATCGACCCTTAGAAGATGAGTCAAGGAGCTGCTGTAATGTTGATAACATCAATAGCAGTCTGGATGATAGGAGTGGTAGAAATTATTCATGTTGTGGTATCTTGGTCTTGGAAGTAATTTGATTTTAACCAACCCCGTAGGAAACAATATTCATGGTAATGAGAGTAGCCGAAGTTATAGGGATAGTAGCTAGTGTTGTAGTGATAGACACCATATTGATGTGCACTTGAATGAAGAGAAGGATTTGGGCCATAGCCACAATGGACCCCGAAATAAGAATGTTTCAAGAGATATTTTGTTCTCTCAACATTTAGCTAGAACCATAAACAACAAGCAAGAGAGCTGCCAAGGTAGTAGGGAAAAAAACCTTATATATGATCACTTAAATAATGATGAAAATGAAGATTTGTGCCATAACCACATTGGACCCAAAAATAAGAAGTTTGTTAACTTACCTTCTGTGGAATTAAGTCAAGAAACTATTAGGATCCTCAGACATTTTCTGTTGCCCCTAAAGACATTCCAAAAAAGAGCATTATTTGCAGCATTGAGGAAGGGATTCAAAGTTTATCCTTGGATGAAAAAGAAGCAATAAGACAAGAATTATCCCTTATATTTATGAAAGCAAGAGCCCCTAGGATTAATCTAAGCAAAGACAAGCTTATTTCTCTTAGAACCCTTCGCAATAATGACATAATTGTGGTCCTAAAAGCGGAAAAGGGAGGGCATGTTGTTGTTTTAGATAAGGATGATTATATAAGAAAAATGAACGAGCATCTAGATTGTATTAGCTATAAGAAACTTAATTCCAACCCCATGTCCAGCGTTTTAAGAGAAGTCAAGAGAGCAATCATGAATTCCGGTTTGGATGATAAGATAAAAAAAGAAGTTGACCCCTTCCTGTGAGGTCATTCCAAGAATTTATGGATTACCCAATATTCACAAAGAGGGTGTTCCCCTTAGACCGATAGTTAATACCATAGGATCCCCCACCTATGAATTGGAAAAATATGTTGCCAAGATTCTTAAGCCCCTTGTTGGAAACACTGACTCATACATAAAGCAATGTAATGATTTCATTAAACTTATTAAAGATGAGAGGGTGGAGGAGAATTTTTTTTTGGTAAGTTTTGATATTGTGTCATTATTTACCAAGATTCCATTAGATGAGGTAGTTCAGGTTATTAAAGAAGTTACTGATCTGGAAACAACTAAGCTTGCAGAGATTTATTTACGATCCACCTTTTTCAACTTCCAAGGAGGATACTATGAGCAGGTATCTGGTGTCGCAATGGGATCACCACTCTCACCTATTATTGCCAACTTATATATGGAGAAATTTGAGAAGAAGTCCCTTGCCTCCTCTCCCTTAAAACCAACTTGGTGGAAGAGATTTGTAGACGACACCAACATAAAGTGGACTCATGGGAAATAAAATCTTGAGAGATTTTTTAATCACCTTAACTCCATTTCCTCAGAAATTAAGTTTACTATGGATGTTGAAGAAAGCACGAGCATTCATTTTTTAAATGTCCTTGTTACCAGGACGGATGATGGAACATTAGGGCATCAGGTTTTTAGAAAGAAAAATCATACTGACAACTATATTTATGCTGAGTGTTACCATCATCTGGCTCAAAAGTTTGGTGTCCTTAATTCTCTTGCTGTGAGAGCCCTAAGGATATTTGATGCAGAGTACCTTAAGGAGGAAATCAATCACTTGATGTCTATATTTATGGGTATAGGATATAAAGAGAAATATACCATAAAATCCATAAAAAGAGCTGAGGGTCCGGTCCTTTCCTAGAAGCACCAGGGACCTCAGGAAAGTTGTGGTAGGGTTTTTCTACCATACATCTATAGAAATTATACAAACAATATGTATGCTAATGGATTCAATCCAATCATGCAGTATTCTAGAGCAAGATAATGAATCCTTCTACAATTAATTTGCGGAAATTAAACATGATCGCATAATCACACCAAGTAAGAGAAAGAATCAAATCCACAACACATGAAATTTTATGGGGAAAGCAATCTGCTCAAAACCCCTCTATCTGTATTTTATAATCAACCAAGGAATCATGAAACAATACAATGCACTCTTCTCACAAGAGTCTGCTACACTCTACCAACTATCTCACTCTGATCCGGAAAAAATCGACCAACACTTATCCAATTTACTTCCTCTGCTCAGCCTGCCTTTCTTGCGCAATTCTAAGAACAATTGATCCCTATTAATTAGGAAATTCAACCTTCCAAAATTGTGCAATAAATCATGGGAAATCCTATGGTTGTATAATTGTGTGCCGACAATTTACTAATAATAAAACTGATAGATAACATCCCTTTAACCTCTGTCTTAACGAGGTCTTCATCAGAACTGACATGCATGAAGCTATTAATAGTAAATAAACAGTCACTTGACATATCATTTCATGTGAATTAAATACGATTTAATTCACTTGACCTCTCACTAGTACAACAATGAGTTACAACTAGTTAAACTGACTTTAACTCACTTAATTAAGTTAACTGATTTATCATGCATTAAACTAATACAATAACTGAAACTTGGACTCTAAAACAAATAGAATCACTCTACATGCCTCACCAACCATCGTCAACTCTAATTTCATGAGCTAACTCAGTTTATCACACTCAGTTAACTATTACAAGTGATTATGAGATAGGATTACAATTTATTGTCCAATTTAATTAAGGGAAAATTAAATTAGACACAAATTTCTTGTTGAATTTTCAACACTCCCTCTCAACAAGAAAGGGATTATCAGCTACCCTGATCCTACCTCTATGGTATTCAAATTTTCTCTTGGTGAGTGCCTTCGTCAGAATATTTGCATCCTAATCCTCCGTGGGAATGTAATGAAGTAACATAATGCGTCTCTGAACACAATCTCTGAGATGGTGGTAATAGATGTCAATATGCTTAGAATTGGCATGGAATACTAGATTAACCAAGAGTTTTATGCAACTATGGTTATCACAATGTATCATTGTCGGATCCATCTGATGACCAAACAAACCAGCAAGTATCTTCCTCACCCAGATGGCCTCACATGCCGTCTGACTGGCTGCCATGTACTATGCCATGGCTGAAATGAGTGCAACTGATCTCTGCTTCCTGCTATACCAAGAAACTGTTGTCGATCCTATGCTGAAGATCCCTCTTGATGTGCTCTTCCTGTCTGATGGACTGCTTGCCCAATATGCATCAGTGAAGCCTTGAAGCTTCACTCCCTCTATCCATCTTGTTATTCATCAGTAATTTTTTTTTCCTTTGTAGATGACTAAATGTCCATCCTAGATTTCTAGAAACAAAATTCATGAACATTGTGAGTTCTAGAAATCTCACTGCCTTCATTATCCTTAAAGAAATTTTTCACTATTCTACTATTTTGTCATTCCATGGTCAACCTACCACTTCTAAAAAACACCTCATAGGCTTATGCCACTCATCTACATCCTATTTTTCCCACCATATAACCTCATCACTTTTTTTTTTCCTTGCCCATAACTCCATTTTCCACCTAGGGTTTCCTACAAGCTCAACTCATGCCCATGATCCCCAAGTCCCTCAAGCATTGATGGTCCCTAAACTATCTCTGTAGACTCTTTAGATAAATCAAGTACATTGTATTTTGGATCTTCAATACACCACTTTTTCAATACTCTGTTTTTACACTTGAAGATTCCAAACCAATTTTCAGTCAAAGAGAGGACAAAGAATCCTCACTAGGTCAATTAGGGTTTAATGTTTTTTCAAGGTCATCATCTCCAAAAAGACTACCATTCAGCTTCAAAAGTCTGCACATAAGGTAATGGGCTATCTTGACACTTTTTTAGAAGTAATAAGAGGCCAACCAGCAGAAGAAATTGGTAAGGTAAGAGGCCTGCTACTCAATGACGACATCTTGCAACAAGGGAGATAGGAAAACTAGTGTTTTTGAGGGAAATTTTCTTGGTTTCACGACCTCCATGATTAAATCATCAACAAGGCTTGTATTTTTATGCTCTTACACCTCCTCCTATCCTTAATATACCTTCATAAACACTCCCCATCACTCCTATCCCTCAAAATCATCATTTTTCTACAAAACCTAGTCTATTGCCACAATTTGACACTTTTTGAGACTAGGCCTATGTTATGACCTTTTGGACCCCTTCCCCTCACTCAATTCTTGAAATTCCACTTTCCCCTACTCCCTAACATCTATCCCTATCCCCCAAAATTTCCCCAAGAATTTAGACAGCCCTTAACCCCTTCATTCCCCTCCCTCTACAAGGCGGTCCTAAAATCCCCTACACCAAACCCTAATTTCCTCTTCCAACTAAGCTAGGGTTTGATATAAAAAGGAGGAACAAGAGCAAAGGATTCATTTGATATATCATGTAAGAAAGAATAATTATATACCAGCTCATAAAAATCATGTCTCCATCATTTTCCAAGAATTCATTCCAAGAGACAAGCCATGTGTCACACCTAGGGCTAGTTTTGCTTCAAATTGTGTTTCTGACCAAACAGAGATGAATTTGGAAAACGTGAGAGAGGATGTTGTCCATAATAGGGCCAAGAAGAAAAAATTCATTCATTTTTTACACAGGTATCATGGTTTGAGATCAATGTCAAAAATACAGGTGTCATGGGAGAAATTCTGCACTTCTGGAGTGATCTTGGGAAAATTAGTTTTTCTCACAGCTGGAGTGTCCAAATGACTTTCTTAATTAGTCAAATGACAACTATACTTTAATATATTTTCAATGAGATATCATGAGATCAATTTTGAATAGAGGAAGTCATCGAAAAGTGGTCTACACCAGCACTCTGCATTTCTGCACCATCATTCAGAAGTTTTTGACCAGTCTTGGGAAAATCAACTTTTGACTGGGAAAATCAACTCCAAACAGGAAAAAAATTATATATTTTGAAATTATACAAGTCAAGCTTTCCAACGAGCTATCATGTAGCTCATTTTGAAACTGGGAAGGCCTCCAAATGCTCTCTTCAAAATGGCATTGCGCACAGGAGAAGTTTTTTTGGTTTTTTGCAAATTTTCAAGCCTAGGAGCACAACACCCTGGACGCTGCGCTTTTTCCCAGAGCATCTTCAGCAGGAAAAATTTACATTTTTGGATTCCTTGGCACAAGAGGAGCATGCTCACAAAATTTCAGCTCCTTTGGAGTTGTTTTGGTCCCTCAAAAGGACCAAAAACACCCATTTTTTCACCTTTCTGCCACCTTTTCTGAGCAGGTGCTGCACTCTTGACAACCTTGGTTTTTTCCACCTTTTGGGAAAATTCAACAGATCCTATTGAGGAAAAAAATGTATATTTGAAAATTATACTCTTCAGGCTTTCCAACGAACCATCACGGGGCCAAATCTGACATCGGGAAGTGGTCCAAAAATTGGTTGCAAAACAACCTATTTTCTGCAAAAGTGGCCCTGCACTCCTGGACTATCCTTTGCCAAAAAGTCAACAAAACACACAAATTTATGGAAAAATAGTTTTTTAATATTTTCTTGGGAAAATAACTCCAGATTTGATTGAGGATTTTTTTTAATGATATTTTTCATTTATTAGCTTAGATATTATGTGTCTTGGGCCTTGCATGGTTATTAAGCACATTTATGACATTTATGACTAAATTAGGGTTTCTGGAAGCCTCTTATGGTTTCCACCTCCTCATTTGCTCCATAAATAGAGCATGAGACTCTTATGTATTTGGTTGGATTTTTATGACTTATTCTGGAGCAATACATAGTCTCTTGGAGTTTTTGATGAGAATTTGATATCTTGGAGCTCATGCATGACCTAATTTATTTGTTGATGGAGGATGACTGTTTGCAGGATTCATAAGCCTGGTTGATGGTGATTTTTTATTTTGTTCATGTTTTCTAGTTTATCATATGTTTCCATCTTTCTATGTTGCAGTAGGACAAAGAATTTATACTAATACATGTTTGCTAATGACACCTTAGGTCTGTTTGTTTCCTTCACTGCCTTAATGTTTTCTTCTGCTAGGATATATTAGAGAATTCATCTTTTTTCTCTCTAAGGATTTCTTATGCTTGTCTATTTCTTGAATGGCTTAGATGAGTTGGTATCAAGCATGATTTATGGCTAGCCCTGCATATTTGTTGCCACTAAAAACTTTGTTCTTGGAGTCATCTCTTTAAAGCACCATTACCTAGGTTTGTCAAAGAAGTTTGTTTCAATCATGCTCTTTGTATTTTCTTAGCTAATTGTTTCAAAGAACCTTCATGGCTATAATCTTAGATATTCAGAGTTTCTCTCCTTCTATGATTGTAGTTATTTGTGCATCTTTTTCTCGCATTTTTGTGTTTCATTTGAACGTTTGTCTTGGATAACTTATCTGCTTTAAGTCTGAATCAAAGAGTGTAGGGTTTCCTCTACCTTTGATTTCTTCTCTATGCTTATGATTCTTATAACTCCATTAGTTGAAAGTATATGATAAAGAATTCTTTACTGCTCTTTGTCAAACTTTTTTTCTCAAAATTAATGTCCATCTTATGACCCTTCAAACCTCAAAAATCCACCAACCAAGCTAGATTTTCCCTAAAATACTCCCTAATCCATTGATGAACCTATCATGACCTTGTTAGAATCCATTTCCCAATGACTTAAAAATATTCCTGGTTATCTATCTATTCTATTCGAGCATCATACCCAACCAAAAATAATCAACAAACCCAATATTTCATAACTAGCCTAAAATCAACCATAATCAACAAACAAGTTCACATATTTGCACCTAATAGAGAGATCCCTCTCTGAATCCAGGAAGGCTAGGTCCTTGGATTCCAAAGCTTGGTTTGAAGTTACCCCTGTCCATTTGTATCTCAATCAATCTAGCAAATTACGGGGAGATAACATAATGGCGATCACAGTGGGACTCTGAGTGATAAACAAACTTAGACTTCCCTAAACCTTTCAAAAAACCCTTAAGAGTACTATCTTGTGGATTTATCCTGCCACTCACACCAACATAATGGTGATCACGGTGGGACACTCTGAGTTAGTGACAAACTAAGTATTCCTTAGATCTCAGAAAAATCACAAACATCCTTAGATTGGTATTTAGTTGTTGATGGTGGACAACAAGAACATCCTTAAAACAGTAAACATCATCCACCTGGCGACTCCAATGGTCTTCAGTAGCCTTGTTGACCCCACTAGTTCTCATAAAATCCCCTGGGAATGCATTAATAAATCCAAATCATGCTGATGATGGATACTAGAGTTGAAACCTTCCACCTGGTGACTCCAAAAATCTCAATAGACCTAAAGACTCCACTGATAGAGAACTCTAAGAATGGTTGAAAAGATTCAATGACCCTTTCTGATTTACAAACATGGATCCAAGGATACAAAAGAGATATGCTCCAATGAATAGAGATCACATCCCTGGGTTCCCACACAAATTTCCTCAGATAGATTGGGACAAAAACCTCCCTAGGTTTCAAGATGAAAAGTACGATGACCCTTTGTTACACCTCATAAAGTTTCATATCCATGTATGGGGGTTAAAAGTTGAATGGCATGAGGACTGCGTTATGAATATTTTCATGCTAACATTAGAAGGGAAGGCAAGGGAATGGTATGAGAGTCTAATTCCTAGTAGCTTGTTTTCCTTAAAAGATATACACAATGCATTTTATGAGCATTATAAACAAAATTCCCCATCTTTATCATTGGCTGAAAATTGTTGTGATCAATCTCAGGATATCATACAGTACCTTATAGATAGTGATGAAGATTTGGAAAATTTTCATCCTGAAGACCTCTTAACATCCATTCATGAATTTCATTCTCAAGATAACTATCATGAAAACCTAGATGAGTTAGTTGAGGAAGAGATCAATCAAGGTATAGAAGAAAACCCACAAGATCTATCTGAAGGCACAAGTGATGATTCACCATCTCTTCTAGGTGAGGCTCAAGAAAACATTCGGCCTCAAAATCAGTCTTCACAAGAAAAAGAGAACTGTTTTACTTCCATCCAAAGAAAGAGAAACATGCCTCCTCTTTTGACTGAAGAGGAAATAAATCAGATGCTAAACATTCAAACAACCTCTAAACCTTCATATGAACAAAACATTTCTATTTTTTCTCCTACTAATTCCATCTACCATAAATAAGAAAGTAAATTTGTAGATCAATTCAAAGAAGAAAAAACTGATAATCCAATATGTTTGATTGGTGACACTACGTATTTTGATGAGTTTCCAAAGTTTGATCAATCTGATGATGATATCCTCCAAACATAAAATAACCTTGCAGAGAAATCAGTAGTTGGTTTGTGGGAAGAAGATCAGTATCATCAGCTTGAAAAAAGTAATTAGCCAATACAAGTCACCTATGACACTGATGAGGGAAGCCTTGAAATTTCAGAAGTAAGTGAAGGATCTCTGACCCTTTGTTCTAATTCATATCAGCCCATCAGAAATAACTTTCATGTGATTTGGAATCAACAGTCTTTTAGTTTTGATGTTGAAATTGGAGAAGAAAAAGAACTCCTTAAGCAAGTTGTAAGTGAAAAACCTTTTCTTGAAATGGTTGATGAAATCATTTGGGACACAAAATCCTCTTCAGCTTCAGATTTGCAGCCACCAAGTCCCATTGAATTTCAAATTGTAGATGAAGGCTTGGAATTTTACAATCACATAAGATTTGCTGCACTTCTTTCTCAAGAAGATCTGTTGCCAAAGAGTGCTCCTGCTCATCAATATGATGGCCTTCACACAGATTTCAGCCCACTCTATCAAAGAACATCAGGTTTGTTAGAGGATAAAATTGCCACATATGATGAATCTACCAGTTCATGTGATCATGAGGAAGAAGTGAAGTTTCTTTCCCAAAAGAGTACCAAGCATAGCCAACTGGAAGAAAGAGTAGTCCTGAATGGAACTTATGTCTCAAATCCTCTAGATCAAGTATTATTCCAAGATCCATTTGTTGTTTTCCTTGAGAAATATAAAGGAGGAGTGTGTTCTACCAAGAACACTTTGTTGCAAAGTGTGAGAAAATTTTTAGGCACTACTGTTCGAAAACAAGTAAGGTGGAAGTGAAATTTTTATTTCTTCATCACTCACAAAGAGCTGAAACAAAGCCCCTCATGGAATCATCTGCTCGATTGGCTATGTTGGAAAAGATATTTCACCAAATGAATGTATATTATGTACAGGTTAGATTAGGATAGATAGATAGATATGCAAAATAAGCTCAGCCTTGTGAGCATCTTTTTAGCTCTAGATTGTTTGGAAAAAATAAAAAAAAACACAAAAACAAAGAAAGGTAGAAAAAGAGGGCAGATTTGAAAAGTGGTACAACCCCATACCCAAAAAATAGTGATGCTGAAAGTGTGCAAGCCTAAATGCCTCTACTTGCGCCAAAAAATCTTGTTCAGTCATCTAGCCTAATCATGGCTGAACATATTTTCAATTTATTGCTGATAAGTTAGTGAAAGAGAGCTTGTCAAATCATTCAAACTTGACTTGTAAAAAAGGGATAGATTAGGGAATGAAAGATACTGGTTCCACATGCTCAAAACAGAACCAAAGAGGAAGATGAGAATGCATAACAAATGATAGATCACAACCCTTATCTTTCTATTTTACTTTTATGCAAAATAATGTTTGTGTGCAGCTTGTTCTTATGCCACAACTCATGGTAAGTCAGATTGCCTAATCCTGATTTAAACCATGCTTTCAATTTCATGTTTATAGCTTAGAGAATGAACTTTGTCAAACAAATTAATCTTGACAAATGATTAGACTAGGTAGAGAATAAGAGAGTTCATTAGCCTAATTTGAACTCTTGGAAGAAATAAAGGTACAATTAGATAGTTTTATTTGTGTTTTCAAAAATAAAAATGTCAAGGGTTTGCAAATCAAAGTGCACCCAAGTGAAGAAAAATGTTAGGCCAAGTAACGTGGGTAGGTAGGAAAGAGATTGAAGAAAACATGTCTTTTCAGATTGTGAGATCAGAGCTTCAAAAGAACATCAGCAAATGAAGAAAGAATGATCTGCAAAGTGCAAGTAAGGCACTGGTATTCAAAGCTCAGAGATCTGAACTCTAAGGTTCTGGACACCTCCCGAAAAGGAGCTTCCCTCCCCAAGTGGAGCCACTGTTAGGCATCAGTAATTTTTTTGCCCTTGTAGATGACTAAATGTCTATCCTAGATTTATAGAAATAAAATTCATGAACCTTGTGAGTTCTAGAAATCTCACTGCCTTCATTATCCTTAGAGCAATTTTTCATTATTCTACTATTTTTTCATTCCATGGTCAACTGACCACTTCTAAAAAACATCTCATAGGCTTATGCCACTCATCTACATCCTATTTTTCCAACCTATAACCTCATCACTCTATTTTTGCCTTGCCCATAACTCCATTTTCCACCTATGGTTTCTTATAAGCTTAACTCATGCCCATAATCCCCAAGTCACTCAAGCATTGATGGTCCCTAAACTATCTCTGTAGACTCTTTAGATAAATCAAGTACATTGTATTTTGGATCTTCAATACACCACTTTTTCAGTGCTCTGTTTTTACAATGGAAGATTCCAAACCAATTTTCAGTCAAAGAGAGGTCAAAGAATCCTCACTAGGTCAATTAGGGTTTAATGTTTTTTCGAGGTCATCATCCCCAAAAATACTACCATTCAGCTTCAAAAGTCTGCACATAAGGTAATGGGATATATTGACACTTTTGCAGAAGTAATAATAGGCCAACCAGCAGAAGAATTGGGTAAGGTAAGAGGTCCGCTACTCAATGACGACCTCTTGCAACAAGGGAGACAGGAAAACTAGGGTTTTTGAGGGAAATTTTCTTGGTTTCACGACCTCCATGATTAAATCATCAACAAGGCTTGTATCTTGATGCTCTTACACCTCCTCCTATCCTTAATATACCTTAAAAAACACTCCCCATCACTCTTATCCCTCAAAATCATCATTTTTCTACAAAACCTAGTCTATTGCCACAATTTGACACTTTTTTAGACTAGGCCTATGTTATGACCTTTTGGACCCCTTCCCCTCACTCAATTCTCGAAATTAAACTTTCCCCTACTCCCTAACATCTATCCCTATCCCCCAAAATTTCCCCAAGAATTTAGACAACCCTTAACCCCTTCATTCCCCTCCCTCTGCAAGGCAGTCCTAAAATCCCCTACACCAAACCCTAATTTGCTCTTCCAACTAAGCTAGGGTTTGTTATAAAAAGGAGGCACAAGAGAAAAGGATTCATTTTATAGATCATGTAAGAAATAATAATTCTATACCAGCTCATAAAAATCACACCTCCATCATTTTCCAAGAATTCATTCCAAGAGACAAGCCATGTGTCACACCTAGGGCTAGTTTTGCTTCAAATTGTGTTTATGACCAAATAGAGATGAATTTGGAAAAAGTGAGAGAGGTTTTGATCCATCATAGGGCCAAGAAGAAAAAAATTCTTCATTTTTTACACCAATATCATGGTTTGATATCAATGTCAAACATACAGGTGTCACGGGAGAAATTCTGTACTTCTGGAGTGACCTTGGGAAAATCAGTTTTTCTCACAGCTGGAGTCTGCATATGACTTGCTTAATGAGTCAAATGAAAACTATACTTCAAGATATTTCCAATGAGATATCATGAGATCAATTTGGAATTGAGGAAGTCATCCAAAAGTGGTCTGCACCAGCACTCTACATTTCTACACCATCATTCATGACTTTTTGACCAGGCTTGGGAAAATCAACTCCAAACAGGAAAACAATTGTATAGTTGGAAAGTATAAAAATCAGTATTTCCAACAAGATATCACGGAGCTCATTCCGACACTGGGAAGGCCTCCAAATGCCTTCTGCAAAATGGCGTTGCGCACAGGAGACATGTTTTTGGTTTTTTGCAAATTTTCAAGCCTAGGAGCGCAGCACCCTGGACGCTGCGATTTTTCCCAGAGCATATTCAGCAGGAAAAATTTACATTTTTGGATTCCTTGGCACAAGAGGAGCATGCTCACAAAATTTCAGCTCATTTGGAGTTGTTTTGGTCCCTCAAAATGGCCAAAAACACCCATTTTTTCACCTTTCTGCCACCTTTTTTGAGCAGGTGCTACGCTCCTGACAGCCTTGGATTTTTACACTTTTTGGGAAAATTCGAGAGATCATATTGAGGAAAAAAAGGTATATTTTAAAATTGGACTCTTCAGCCTTTCCAACGAGCCATCACGAGGCCAAATCCGACATTGGGAAGTGGTCCAAAATTGGTTGCAAAACAACATATTTTCTACAAAAGTGGCACTGCGCTCGTGGACTGTCTTTTGCCAAAAAGTCAACAAAACACACAAATTTATGGCAAAATAATTTTTTAATATTTTCTTGGGAAAATCACTCCAGATTTGATTGAGGAGTTATGTTATGATATTTTTCATTTATTAGCTTAGATATTATGTGTCTTGGGCCTTGCATGGTCATTAAGCACATTTATGACATTTATGACTAAATTAGGGTTTCTGGAAGCCTCTTATGGTTTCCACCTCCTCATTTGCTCCATAAATAGAGCATGAGACTCTTATGTATTTGGTTGGATTTTTATGACTTATTCTGGAGCAATACATAGTCTCTTGGATTTTTTGATGAGAATTTGATGTCTTGGAGCTCATGCATGACCTGATTTGTTTGTTGATGGAGGAGGACTGTTTGCAGGATCCATAACCCTGGTTGATGGTGAAGTTTTCTTTTGTTCATGTTTTCTAGTTTATCACATGTTTCCATCTTTCTATGTTGCAGTAGGACAAAGAATTTAGACTAATACATGTTTGCTAATGGCACCTTAGGTCTGTTTGTTTCCTTCACTGCCTTAATGTTTTCTTCTGCTAGGATATATTAGAGAATTCATCTTTTTGCTCTCTAAGGATTTATTATGCTGGTATATTTCTTGAATGGTTCAGATAAGTTGGTATCAAGCATGATTTATGGCTAGCCTTGCATATTTTTTGCCACTAAAAACTCTGTTCTTGGAGTCATCTCGTTAAAGCACCATTACCTAGGTTTGTCAAAGAAGTTTGTTTCAATCATGCTCTTTGTATTTTCTTAGCTAATTGTTTCAAAGAACCTTCATGGCTATAATATTAGATATTCAGAGTTTCTCTCCTTCTATGATTGTATTTATTTGTGCATATTTAATGTTTTCTGTTTTTGATAATGAAATCCATGAAGGTTGAGTAAGTTTCTTTCCTTTTTGTGTTTCATTTGAACGTTTGTCTTGGATAAATTATCTGTTTTAAGTCTAAATCAAAGAGTGTAGGGTTTCCTTTGCCTTTGATTTCTTCTCTATGCTTATGATTCTTATAACTCCCTTAGTTGAAAGTATATGATAAAGAATTCTTTACTACTCTTTGTCAAACTTTGTTTCTCAAAATTAATGTCCATCTCATGATCCTTCAAACCTCAAAAATCCACCAGCCAAGCTAGATTTTCCCTACAATACTCCCTAATCCATTGATGAACCTATCATAACCTTGTTAGAATCCATTTCCCAATGACTTAAAAATATTCTTTGTTTTCTATCTAGTTTATTCGAGCATCATACCCAACCAAAAACAATCAACAAACCCAATATTTCATAACTAGCCTAAAATCAACCCTAATCAGCAAACAAGTTCACATCTTTGCACCTAATAGAGAGATCCCTCTCTGAATCCAGGAAGGCTAGGTCCTTGGATTCCAAAGCTTGGTTTGATGTTACCCCTGTCCATTTGTATCTCAATCAATCTAGCAAATTATGGGGAGCTAACACGTCTGTACCATAATCCATACTCTGTAGTGCCCCTGAGATATCTCAAGACATGCTTCCTCGCCTTCCAAAAGAACTTGGTTGGCTTAACCATAGGTTGACTAAGCTGGATAACTGTGTAGCATATGTCTGGTCGTGTGTTCACCAAGTAAATGAGTGAACCCACAAGCTACCTGTAAATAGTAGCATCCACTACCTCACCTGGATTAGCATCCTCCTTCCTCCAGTTTCTTGCAAGAAGAGACTCCATGTGTTTACAACTTTCCATGTGGAACTTCCTCAGAATCTCTTTGGCATACTTTCCTTGAGAAACAAATAGCTTCCCATCCCGCTGCCATATCTCCAAACCAAGGAAATAATGAAGGAGTCCCATGTCTTTCATCTCAAACTCTCTTGCAAGATCTTCTTTGCAAGAAGTTGTGAGCTGATCAACACTTGTTAGAATAAGATCATCAACATAAAGCATGATAATCAAAAGCTTACCATAAACCACAATCCGGTACAGGTTCGCATCTGCTTCACTCTTTGTGAAGCCCAACCTGGTGAAATAACTATTAACCATGGTGTACCAAGCATGAGGTGCTTGCTTCAGCCCATTCAATGCTCTCTTGAGTCTGCACACATGTAACTCTCTGTCAAAGGTCTCAAAACCTTCTGGCTGCTCCATCTACACTTCTTTTTCAATAACTCCATTGAGAAATGCAGTCTTCACATCCATCTGATGTATCTACCAACCCATCTGCGCCGAGAGTGCAAGGATAGATCTAATTGATGAGTACCATGAAACTGGTGCAAAAGTATCCTCATAGCCAATCCCCTCAACTTGTGAGAATACTCAGGCTACAAATCTATCCTTGTACTTCTCCACACTCCCATATGATACCTGCTTCACCTTATAAATCCATCTAGATCCAACCACTGACTTCCAGACTCATCTTGGGACAACATCCCATGCACTATTCTTGGTGATGGAGTCATACTCCTCAACCATGGTGTCAACCCAAGTTGGTTGTTGCATTGCTTCCTCAAAATAGGATGGTTTTGTCACAATACACTTGCTCATAAGAGCCATGTATCCAGTATACTTGTTTGGTGACTGTCTTTGTCTGCGCTGTGATGTAGGTGCTCCTACATGTTCTGCTGCATTAAGTCTCAATCTGTTAGCCTCTGTGGTGCACCTGCTACCATGTCTGGTGGATGGCTCTGCATGAGTGGTTTATGCCACTCCACGATCCTCATCATGTAGCTGCTTCACATCTTGAGGTTCATCCTTTGGAACCAAGAGTTCCTCATCTGCATGCAAATCAAGCTCCCTCTCAAGGGAAAATCGTTTGGCTTTCTCCTCATCAAATTTTACATCCCGTATGACAACTGTAATCCCGCTGTTCGGAAAATACACCCAATAGTTGTGGGGAGTATCAATGTACCTCACAAATATCCCAATCTATGATGTTGTTTCTAGATTATTTATGGAATATTTGGTCACATGGCAATAGATAGATGAGCCAAAAATTTTAAAATATGAAACATCAGGTTTCTTACTAGAAAAATCCTCCTCTGTCGTACTCATGCCAAGTATCCGATGAGGACTATGGTTTTGCACAAATACCGTTGTGTTGCATGCCTCTACCCACAGATGAAAAAATAGGCCCTGATCATGTAACATATCTCATGCCACACCCACAATTGTTCTGTTCTTTCTTTCTGCAACCCCATTCTGTTGTGGGTTATGAGGCACAATCAAATCTCTGCGAATTCCTTCTTTGGTACAAAAGTTATTGAATTCATTTGAGATGTACTCACCACCATTTTCACTCCTTAGAGCCTTCACCTGCTTCCCTGTATTTTGAGAACTTCTGATATTTCTTCTGCATGAAGTAGATCCAAAAATTTCTAGAAAAATAATCAACAAATCACATAATACCTGTGCTTTTCTGTAGAAGCTGTAGAGAATGGTCCACACACATCTGAGTGAAATATCTCAAGGATTTCCGCTGCTCGGTTCTCCTTCTTGTGAAAAGTGGAATTTGTATACTTCCCCATGGTACATCCCTTACATGTGTCTATCTGTGCAAGAGTACCCTTTGGAATCCCCGTAGAAATCTCCTGCATGGCCTTCAAAGCACTGTGGTGTAGATAACCCAATCTCTTGTGCCATAACTCACCCTCATCCCGGCTCACGACTCTGTTTGATTTACTCATCAATGTTGTGCATCCATCTACATCAAGTTTGTATAGGTTCTTCACTCAAACCCCAATATTCTTAACCTGTCCTGTGTCTTTGTGATGAAGGCATGTTTTCCCTTCACTGAAAACCACATCATATCCTCTATCCTCCAACATAGCAACTGAAACTAAATTCTTTTTCAAGCCTGGTGCATTCATGACATATTTTTATAATAAAGTTTTACCTAACTATCTCTAGAAATTAACTGTACCAATCCCAGTAGTGTTACACCTCTCATCATCACCCATCTTGATGTGCATTTGAAGATCCTTCTCCTCCAAGCTACTAAAGAGTTATTTGTCTCCTGTCATGTGGAAAGATGCACCAATATCCAAGTACCACACTGATCCCATCACACTAGACCCCATGCATGCGATGAGTGAGAAGTCCAAATCAAAATGTGAAGCCAAATCATCACCCACTGCAAATCGTGAAGCCTTCTTGTTGTTCTTCTTCTTTCGTGGAAAATTAGTGGCATAATGTACATGCTCGTGACAATGAAAACATTTCACTCTGGAGATGTCATGCATCTTGCCTTCTTTTCCAGTCTCAGATTTGGAATAGGATTTCTTTCCCTTCCCCTTCTTTGCCTTACCAACCAAGGCACAATTTACCTCATTATCTATCTTGGATGAGGATCTGTCCCTGGTATTCCACCTGAATTCTTCTTTTACCAAATCCAACAAAATTCTCTCCCAATCTGGTAGCTTCTTCCTCCCATTGACAGAGTCTTGATAACTATGCTAGCTCTTTGGAAGGCCTAGAAGTGCTAAGCTCACCAAATCATCATCCACTATAGTAATCTCAACACTTCTAAGCTCATATCGACATTGAATGAACTTGGTCAAGTATTTTGAAATAGTGTTGCCTTTTTCCATTTTGATTTTCCTGAGCTTGTCCTTCAGTGCCAATTTTCTGTGATCACTGCTATTCTGAAATAGATCTGTCAAGGCATTCCACATTGGATATGGAGTTGCCTTGCCATGGAGACTTGAGAAAATGTGATCTCTAACTCCCTCTAATAAGATCCTCCTCGCCTTTGCAACCTTATTTTTCTAAGCATCAAGAAGAGCACCGTCTGCTGCTACGAGCCTTGGAATATCAGTGTCGATAAATTCTTTCAACCCATTGTTCTCCAGAACTTCCTCCATCCTGTATTTCCATGAAATATAATTATAACTTCCCTCGAGTGCATATTCCAATCTTAATCCATTGAAAGCCATCTTGATCCACCTATCGCACCAAAGAATATTTTTTCAAATTCGAATGTTTTTCAACACAAACTCAATTTCTTCTCCACTATAGTGATTTCTGGTGCTCTGATACCATGTAGAAATTATACAAACAATATGTATGCCAATGGATTTAA
This sequence comes from Pinus albicaulis, assembly GCA_034641835.2. NCBI lineage: Eukaryota > Viridiplantae > Streptophyta > Pinopsida > Pinales > Pinaceae > Pinus > Pinus albicaulis. The sequence goes on from CM076580.1 coordinate 1,519,713,434, forward strand.
TCTGATCATGCAATATTCTAGAGCAAGATACTGAATCCTTCTACAATTAATTTGCATAAATTAAACATGATTGCACAATTACACCAAGTAAGAGAAATAATCAAATCCACAACACATGAAATTTTATGGGGAAAGAAATCTGCTCAAAACTCCTCTATCTGTATTGTATAATCAACAAAGGAATCATGAAACAATACAATGCACTCTTCTCACAAGAGTCTGCTGCACTCTACCAAATGTCTCACACTGATCTAGACATATTCGACCAACACTTAGCCAATTTATTGCCTATGCTCAGCGTGCTTGCGCAATTCTAAGAACAATTGATCCTTATTAATTAGGAAATTCAACCTTCAAAAACTGCGTAACACATCATGGGAAATCCTATGGTTGTCTAATTGCGCGCCGACAATTTACTAATAATACAATTGATAGATAACATCCCTTTAACCTCTGTCTCAACTGGGTCTTCATCAGAACTGACATGCATGCAACTATTAATAGTAAATCATCAGTCACTTGACAGATCACTGCATGTGAATTAAATATGATTTAATTCACATGACCTATCACTAGTACAACAATCAGTTACAACTAGGTAGACTGACTTTAATTCACTCAATTAAGTTAATTGATTTCTCATGCATTAAACTAATACACTAACTACAACTTGGACTCTAAAAAAAATAGAATCACTCTACATGCCTCACCAACCACCCTCAACTCGAATTTCATGAGCTAACTGAGTCTATCACACTCAGTTAACTATTACAAGTGATTATGAGATAGGATTACAATTTATTGTCCAATTTAATTAAGGGAAAAATAAATTAGACACACATTTCTTGTTGAATTTTCAACAACATTCGGGGTGTTACTGATAAAATTTCTAGGATTCTAGGGAAGAAGGACATATTCGTGCAATTTTCAGCAACAGGAACAATAAGAAAAATAATGCGGCTAGTTAAATATAATATAAGTCACAAACAACTTAAATGAGTTTACAAGATTGACTGTTCGTGTGGAAAAAGTTATATTGGGGAAACCAAACGTTCATTGCAAAGAAGACTAAAAGAACATGGAGCCGATATTAAGAATGAGAGATCTCGCACCATAGCCCTTGCAGAACACTCCTCGAAAACTAAACATCATATGCATCTAGAAGATGCCAGAATCATCACCAGAGAGGAATACTATCAAAGAAGGAAAATTAGAGAGGCATTTGAGATTATAAAACACCCTCATAATCTTAACAGAGATGGAGGATGTGAAATCAGTGACAGTTGGCGGCCTCTAATGCGACAAATTTGTTCCTCCAGTTCGTCATCCTCCCAGGTATAATATCTCAGGTTTGTTTCTCTCCCTTCATTATATTATCCTTTAAATTCTAGGGCTAAGGCATTTATATATCTAGCAGTAATACTGTTTTCTTTAAAATTATTAAATTATTTACTTTTAATAATTATTCCTATTAATTGATTTTTATTTAAAATTAATAAAAATTAGTTAATTAATAATTATTATTAGTATCTTAATGTTTTAAAAAATTAATTAAAAAAATTTAGTATCTATTGATATATTATAGATTTTTTTTTTTTGTCTGTCAAGTTGTCTGTGATACTCCAACAGACTTGACCTATGGCTTGAGTAGCCGCGATCTAGAGGCATCTAATCCATCAAAGTCACCCGAGGATCGCACCCGACCTATGCCGCACCAACCCTTTTACTAATTGGAGTTTATAACATGTCTCCTCCCCCTAGCATAGGGCACAACCACCCCCGGTGAGGTTTGATCTTGGGTCGCCTTGTCGACGAGACACATCCTCAACTCGTGGTGCTAACGAGACTTGACTATTATAGATTTCTTAATAACTAATAATTATTTGATAACAAATTAATTTTCTTATCCTAATAAAACAAATAATTATTTAAAAAAAATATTAATATTTATTTATTCTTTTGGGTAAATAAATATTAATATTAATTAGTAAAGAATTATTTTATTTTTATTTTTTATTAACTCTATTAACCTTAATTTTATTAATAATTAAATTAGTAAATAAAAACTATTATTTTAATTAATAATTAAATTAAAAATAGCTAGGGCTATTGAAATTAATGTAATGATATATTAAAATATTCTTAACTACAAATAAGTACTAGAAATCTGAAATTAATTAATAGATTAAATAAAATAATTAAAAATAAATATTTATTTATATAAACACACAAATTTATTTATTAATTTTAATTCTAATAATAATAATAATAATAATTTTATTATCATTATTATTAAGTATTATTAATTATTTTTCAATTAATAATCATAATTTATTTATTCCTAATCAACTCAATATAGAATTTGATTGATTTAAAAAATTAGTTAGTAATAATTATAATTATTATTAATAAATATTATTAATAATTAAATATTATTAACTAGTAAATTATTATTAATTTTCTCAAACAATCAAATAATATTATTATTTAGAAATAATATATTAATTTACATAAAGCTCAAAACTTACAAGCAAATAGTAAGAAAGAAAAAGGTCGATTTCATGATTTCGAGGAGAGAAGAACTAATCTTCTTTGGGAAAAATAACCCCAAATTATTCGGGAAGGAGCTGCAACCGAAAAAAATGCAAACTGAAAACAACATTACAACTTCTAAATGGTTCGACTATGGAAGAAAAATTTACGAGCAAGACCCCAAGGTTGACCCTCCTCCCTTGGTCAACATAGACACAAAACTCTTCATGGCGCAAGAGGTAGAGATGGGTATCAAGAAGTTGGGCACTAGAAAAGAAAAATACTTATATGAACTCCAAGCAGAGTATCTAAAGTGGGGCTAAAAATTATTTCACCTCACATCACAAAAATTTTCAACAACATCATACAACAGGGGTTCCCCATAGATTGGATAACTAGTATGGCAATACCTCTTTTCAAGAGTGTTGACATCAATAATCCCTCCAATTATAGAACTATAATGATAAAACCCTTGTTTTCAAATTTATTTGGAAGCATGTTAGAAAATAAAATCAGCAAGTGGGCAGAAGAAAGAGATAAATGTGCTAAAGGGCAAGCAGGTTTTAGACCTAAACATTCCATAGTTGATCATTGTATAACTTTAAGGCACATCATTGAAAAATTTTGGGAAAAAAAGGAAGAATTTTTTTGTTGCTTTGTTGATTTTAGAAAAGCCTTTGAAACGGTTCCTAGGGATAATCTTTGGGGCAGAATGGAGGAACTCGGGGTTCCCAGGCATTTGAGAGCAGCTGTGCATAGGCTGTATGAAGAGGTGAAAGTCAAAATTAGAACTTCAGCAGGCATTTCTGAAAGTTTTAGAAGCCATACCAGGGTCAAGAAAGGTTTCCCATTGTCTCCTACCCTTTTTGGGTTATATATTGACAAGCTTGAAGAGTGGCTAAATTCGCAAGGGGGTGACGATATCCATTTGGATAAGTTCGTTATAAGGCTTCTTTTGTACGTATATGACCTTATATTGATTGCTAAATCGACTCTTGGTTTGAAAGAGAACTTACGTGTCCTTGAGCATTTTTTTGAAGGGTGGGGATGCAAGTCAATATTAGCAAAATGAAAGTGGTGGTTTTCTCTAACAAAATAAAGCATAACCAAAATAATTTCTAATTTGAAGGCAACATTCTGGAAGAAGTTGCAGACTAAAAATACCTCGGAATTGACTTCAACAGAAATTTAAGTTGGGATGGTTGTAGAAAGAAAATAACTTTAGGGGGTTGGAAATCATTTTATGCTCTTCAAAATAGGTGTAGAGAGGGAGATCTGCGGGACTGGAAAACCACTCTAACTCTTTTTGGGCTTCTAGTGATTCTAGTGATTCTCTACGGTTGTGAACTGTGAGCCAACAACATAACCAAGATGCAGTGGAAACAAATTGAGAAAATTCAGAAGTGTTCGATTACAAACAATATCAAAATTAAAAGTGCAGTTCCTTATGCTATCCTGTTAAGTGAAACAGGGGCTACTCCTATTGAAACAATTGCTATGGTGCGAGTCATAAGGTATTTGAAAAAAATTGAGCAAATGGAAGAGGGTAGATGGCCTAAGGTTGTGTTTAGTGATATATTGTTGAAAAGAAAGAAGACATGGATGCGGAAAAATAGCAAATGGTTTAGTAAATGGGATATTTTCTTGAGCATGTGTCCTACAAACAGTAAAAAGATAATTTTTTTTGTTATGGATAAGTTCCACAAACGTACTTGGGAGAAATATCTAGAGATAAATAAGAAGTACTACATTGAAGAGTTTAACCCCACTCATAACCATCAACAAAAGGAATACATAGGGGCCAATATTTATTGGAGATCTAAAATTCTTCTTTCTCAATTAAGGACTAGTTCTCATCAACTCTGTTGTGAAAAAGGGCGCTAAAAAAGGCCAAAATAAATGTGGGAGGAAAGAGTATGTATTTTTTGTTCTTCCGGAAAAGTGGAAACAGAAAAACATTTCATTTTAGAATGCGATGCTTTCAAAGACAACAGGGAAAATTATGTAGGTATTCTGGCAGCTAGTTCTTGGGATAATCTATTCAGCGAGGATTTTATCAATAAGCTGGGAGCAGTTATTGTAAAACTTCACAGGAAAAGGGCCGAGTACAAGAGCAAGATGGAGAAGCAATCTATCCCATAGGCTATTTTTAGCCTCGTGGACGTTAAAAATACTTTATTTATTTCCTTCTTTCTTTTATTAGTTCTTGTCGACTCTTTTTATTGTTTTCTCTTTCATTATTAATCTATGACCTAATCCTTCTTTCAATCCTTCATTCAAGAACCTGTCCTGAAGATGGATCCCCATTGGGATTCGAAATGTCGATGAATTTTATAGAACACTGTGGATAATCCAGAGAACTCTTCAACTATCCATAACATTATTCATGAGATGCTACTTGTTTGTTCTTAAACCAACCTCAGTTCATAGGATTAAAGTGTCTTATATAGCTCATATTATACAAATATGCAGTGTCATAAGTAGCTCATATATCACAGAGATATAGGTGCCAAAAGAAGATAACATATCACAAAGAGAAGTGCCACAGGAAGTTCGCATCATCACAGAGAGAAGGTGCCACAGAAAACTTGCATTATCATAGAGGAAAGGTTCCACATAAAAATTTCTTTATTCCAAAAGAATGTGCCTCAGATTCACATTCCACAAACCTAAATTTATTTCCACAAAAGAGAGACCCAAAGTGGTTTCAAAATGGCAGAGGAATGATGCCAATATATAGTTGTATCATCATGTGAAAATGTTCCTATAAAGGCTTAGCAAACTTGACTTCTGGAGGGATGACTTGGTCAACTTGGAGACATGATAGGGAAGGCTGAGCCTATGATAAAATATATTTTCTTTTGACTCAAATAAATTCATAATGACAAATATACATTGTGAAGGCTGAGCCTAGTTACAATTTCAACACTCTCTCTTAACTAGGGAGGTATTCATAATGACTCAGTGAGATATTCTCAAGTTGAAGAATTATATAAGAAAGGATCTATATTGATAAGCATCATTGATGATAACATCATCATAACGAACATTGTCAAATTACCATTGACAAGTAGACTTCATCTCTCCACTAGTTCAGAGCACAATGTTGGGAGGCATTCAATAGGACACCATAATACCTCTCCGAGACACATACTCCACCTAGCAGGTTCACCATAGTATGTCCTCCACAAGACCATTTCCTACTTGTCATAAGGAAATGTTAGTCGACTGGACCATTATTTAATTGAGTCCATGTGCTTGACTTAGGGTGTTAATATTAATTGGTGACAATACATGACTTAAGAATGTCACTAGAAAATTTGGCGAAATTTCCGACGGCCAATTCGTCGCTATTTCGACACATAGTCGTCGCAAGAGCGACAGTTCGAGGATGGGAAAACCATGGTTTACCGTGCCGTCGCAATTCCGACGCCTTGACAAAGTTTCGCAACACCGACACTATTTCCGTCGCTTCCAAACAAGCGTCGCTCTTTCGACGTTTCCCAAACCGACGTTTGTAAAGTGTCGCCATTCCAATGAAATGTGGTTCGACGTTTTGAACATCGCTCTTTCGACGTTTGTAAAGTGTCGCCATTCCGACGAAATGCCGTCCAACATTTTTAACTTCGCTCTTCCGACGTATATATACTGTCGCTCTTCTGATGTGTCTAAACTGTCGCAATTCCCACACCGTACAAAAGTGTCACAAGACCGACGTATTGCAAAAGTGTCACAAGACCGACGCTTTCCAGAAGCGTTGCAATACCGACGGTAGGAACAACTGTCGCAATTCTGACGATATGTGGTCCGACATTTTGAACGTCGCCCTTCCAACGTCTTTATGCTATCGCTCTTCTGACGTTTCTAGACTGTCGCAATATCGACGCCGTACAAAAGTGTCACAAGACTGATGCATTGCAAAAGTGTCGCAAGACCGATGCTTTCCAGAGGCGTCGTAATACCGACGGTTTTCAAAAGTGTCGCAATACCGATGCCTGGAAGAACTGTCGCAATATCGACGGACGTCACAAGACCGACGAAAATGGAAATCGTTCAAAACTTCAGAAGAGCGACGCTTACAAGGCGTCGGTATATCGACAGCGGTTTCAATTTAAAAAAAAAAAATGAAACTTTAAAATAGGACAGTAAATCTCCAATATTTTTTATCACAATAAGAAATCAATGATCAATGATCACGTCAAATTTTCCTCGTAGCGTGACGGGTCTAATAAATTTTATTGTAAAGGTTGCTGGCCAGTGACAACTGCAGCATTGAAGGAAATGCATTAAAGAAAATTAATGAGGCTGCGAACTCCAAGCCAACTGGAAAAAACCCTGATAATTTTCCTTACCGACTTCTAAGTTGTGACTCGGGCTTCAGACTCCAGAGCTAAGAATTTTCTTTTCATTGTGTTGGAGAAGAGAACTGCAACCTGCAACAAAAGAGCAATTCCTCAGTCTCATTTCTCAGGACTCGGAGTCATTCCTTGCTAACACGGTATGTGGAAATTTTGATAAGATAACTTTCTTCACCCTCGTTTTTACTAAATTTATTCTTTTGAAAAGGGCATGGTTCCATTTCAGAAATTTTCAACTTTCGACTTCTAGAATTTGTACATATGATTTTTGGACTGAGGTTTTGTTATTAATGAGGAGATAGTGTCTTGGTTCTATTTGTATAAAATAATTGCCTCTTTTTTTTCTTCATGTTCAGGGTTTTTGATTTTATCAAAACCTATCTCTCTTTTAAGCATGCCTGCAAATTAATATATTCCAGGAATGTACACAATTCCAGGCTTCATGTACAACATATTGTATCAACTATATTTTAACAAGTGAGCTACATGCCCATATAGTGTTACAGATTACAGGGCTTCATTTGGAGAATAAATGATAAGCCTGGCAGCACTAAATCCAAGTAATTCCCCTCATCCCTTAAAAGACACCTCTAAATATAACTAGAAATTTTAAATAGTTAGTAAAGGAAAAGTACAAAGATATAACAGATATGTGTTGAGCCAAAAACCTATGCATTCACAACAAAACTGGGATGGATAAAACTTAAAAACAATTATGGACTTTGACAAAAAAATCGTCTTATGCATACAAAATGAAAGAAGCATTGGCATACTACTATGTTTACAAATTTAAGGACAGGCAGAGTGAGTCTCCAGGCAACACAGTTTCATGTGGAGACCCTAGATCCTTGTACCCACAATATCTAGTGACTTATAAAATGATTGCCAAAACAATGCCTTTGCTATGCATGTAAGAACACCACCTGTATAATGAGGGAGATGTAATATTGTCTGAGAAGCAAATTTATACAGAGTGGTCCAAGATTGTGTATTTATGGAAGATACAACTGATTTTGGCATGAAACATGTATCCAGGATTTCAATGCGCGACCTTATTTCAGAGCCCACTGATGATTTACTATGAAACCTAAACTTTCAAAACAAACACATTGAAATCACAGGATCTCCATCACAAATATCATAAATATTAACTGTCTTTTGGGCACTGGCAGTAGATACCATAAGAGGCCCACATGGTCTGTACCACCAATGTTGATTCTCTAGCACAACATTTGCAAAGCCAAAATTGAAAATTTCTCCCCGAGACATCCCTCTTTGCCAAAACTGGAGAGATGGTACTGGACGTTGAAGTGAAGGCCTCTGATTCAATATGGAATGCCATAATTTCTTTATTATAAAAGTCCCATGAACAGAAACCTGAGTCCAATGTACAACCTGCAGATGCTGCCACGACATATTTACCAGAGCGACCATCTGAACCAGCTGCTCTGATCAACCAACAATGACCCCACATGTTTGCGGTAAGTCCATATGGAGCTTTATATTCAGCCTTCTCCTAGAGATTGGAAAAAAACAATACTGAGTATTACTCATACATCAACTGCCCTTTATGTTAAGGGAAAATTTAAAGAGTGCATAAATATTCTTGAAATCCCAATCATAGTTTCTAGAAAATTTCAAAAGTCTTTGAAATGAACTACATCCTATTTAAACTACATCAAATATTTAGGCAAATCATTTTTTTAAATAGAAATTGGTGAATTTTATTTCAAATATAGAAATTTAAACCATGAGAATAATCTAACCCCTAGGCTTTTCCCTATTTCTAATAGAAAATCCCAAAATGTATAAATTATAACACCCATAAACCCAAAAATTAAGTACAATAATTAAAACCTCCACACCTCTGAATTTGCTATATCGTGAAAAGAGCAGCATCCATCATCATGGGAAAGCAAAACCGATTCTCCTTCTGCTACAAACGAGCCTGCAGTAGATGTCTTATGGCTGAGTTGATTCAATCGATCACAGGAAACCTCTTGAGTTTCTTCAATATTGCCAAAATGCTCTGGCTTGTTTTCCTGATCATCATCAAAGTCCATATTTTCATCACATTGAATTAGTTGGGGTTCATTACGATCAGGTCCAGTGCCTATTGCAGAGCTCCGGACATCCAATCCAATATTGGAACTACCATACCCGTTCCCATTAGAGATTGTAAATCCTGTTTCTGGCCTTAATTTGGTAAGTTCAAGAGCACTAGAACTGGATTCAGTTGATTTAGACTTGGTATAGTTGTCCTCTAATTTGTATTCCGATACAACACTATACTTGTGCTTCAACGCAGACAAAAATTCTGCAGCAATGGGATCTTCATCTATGGGTCTTATGGATCTGCCCTAAAAAACATCCCGAATATCTGATTCATTTTCATTCAACTGATCATGCAAATACACCCTCATCTTCAGCACAACAAGCTGAACTGAAGGCCGGTTTTTCAGCAATTTATGGTGGGGGTAAAGCCTGTCTTCCAGATCTTGACTATTTAAGTGTTTAATTGGTTTTTTCAGAGACCTGACCATAGAATCAAATGAATCCTGCGAATCCTGCGAAATAATAAACAATATTAAGGCCATTATTTATTGGTTTGAAATAATAAACAACATGCAACAAACCCACATAATTAGTAAATTATTTAAAGACAATAATTCCTACATATAAAAATATAAAGTTATAACATACCAGCTCATACTCGAACATAACATCTGCATCAATATTCTTCTTCTGTATCTTCTTGATCTTCATCCAACTGATCGACATCTATATCAACATCTGATTCAAAAATGGTGTTGAAATGATCGACCATGTCATCATCATCATCAATTATGTCATTTTCAATAATATCCTCATCAACATCATCATCAATAATTGTTGCCTCATCTCCTATGCCTGGTTCATCTTCTAAGATATCTTCTTCGTCTGTCAATGCATCTTCCTACTCATCTGCCACTACATCATCTTCTTCTTGATCAATATCATCTTCTTCCTCTACAGTATACTCTACTGGCCTTCCTCTTGGATCATATCTAATAGCAAATGACCATTCATTCTCACCTGGAACCTCTGAGTAAAAGACTTGTTCGCATTGGCTTGGAAAAACATAGCGATCTTTTCCTGCTTCAAACTGCGATGTTTTAACCATTGGAAATCCATTGTCATGTTGAATAAGTGTTCTATCATCATCACATACATTCATTCATAGTCTATACCATTTGATGTCGAACAAAACTATTTTGAAGGAATTAAAGTCACTCTCAACTATATCATCTAAGAACCCACAATATCTATTTTCAGATTCTTGAGGATGTCTGTCACTCCTGGAGGAAACATTAGTGACCTAGAATATTGCAGTTATCCCACTATCAGAAGTTTTCCTATTATCATCCAATTGTTTAACGCGAAATTGATGACCATTGCACCACATAGCCTTGTGGTGTTTCAACTGCAATATGCCAAACATGAAAAAGATGCATTCTCAATTAATAATTAAACATATAATTTACACAGCATGAAAATTAACTGAAAAATCAAACTTCTTGTCACATTATAAATATAGTATAAAATAAGTAATGAATAAAATAGGTGAATTAATTGCTTACCTTTCTATCTTTCAAACTATATGCTAAATTGATTTCCCTGTCCGTAACGTTCCCATCTCCACTACGATACGCTTCTCTAATCAATTCAGACAATAGTTGCCATGATAACCTACCGTCGTTAAGTGCTTTACATGTTTCAATCCATTCACTCATCCACTCAAGATTGTTTGCAATGTATAAAAGTAGTGCCTCATAATCTTGAGCACTTGAATAAAAAAACAATAATTCACCAATATTAATAAATATTACTTATAACCATGGTAAATTATATTAATTAATAAAATATGAAAGAATAAAACCTGAATGAATATAATGATCATATACATGATGTAAAAAAATGAAACATTATATGTATTATACATAATAAATCTTTTACCTCTCACTTTCTTCATTCTACCTTTTCCCAACAGGTGCTCCACTTCAAATTTTTTGACGGAGTTCACATCCCAAATTCAATCCACCGCCTTCATGGCTGGCACAGCTAATTTAGGAAGATAATGACTAATATACACCATGGATTGATATACCAAATATCCCTCCACCATAGAACCCTCAGGTCGTGCTCTTTGTTTAACCAAAGCCTTCAAGGATTTCAGGTGCCTCTCGACCATCCACATTGACCTTGTGTGTACTGGTCCACAAATTTCAATCTCCTCAACTTGGTGTATCAAGTAGTGTTCTTGTGCATTGAAAAATGTTGGAGGTAGATACTTTTTCATTTCACACATTAGCCGAGGAATTTCTCTCTTCCAATACTTTATTTCATCTTGATGGATTTCTTTCAATGACAACCATATGCAAATCATTACGCAAGGTTATTTCAATGAAACATAATATGTATTTCATTACAAGTAAATTAATACATCATTTCATCAAGTACGAAAATAAATTGTAGCAATTAGATTTTGCGTATAAATCAAAACTACTTACCTCATGTATTTACTAAGACCATATATAACTTGTTTGACATTGTTGTTGAAGTCGTTTGGGAGAGATACAGGTAGAACATACTATAACAATAAAAAATGAATTGTTATTGGTTTCCAAATTAAACAGAAAAAAGGAAAATTTAAAATATGTATTCAAGCAATAACATACAAAAATGTATACCAAAAAAATTACCTTAACAAAGGTATGCCAATCATGTGTTTTCACCCCACTGAAGTCACCTTTCTTTGTTAAGATATTATTTATGTTTGAAGCAAAACATGTTGGAAATTTAATTCTTCTAACGACCTCTTTTACATCATTGCTTTGTTGTTCTGTTAATAACCATGGAATATTATTATAATTTCGACCTCCATTGTTATTTGATCAGTCGATCACACTTTTCATTGCATGATTTGATTTCTCAATGTCAGCACAAATTTTGTCAATTTTATCTCTCTCATGTGCACCATCTATGGTTCGCCATAAAATTTCTGTCACATTCTTCCCGACATGCATTGTATCAAACAAATGAGCTATTTTTAGGTCCTCATAGTAGGGAAACCTCGCGAATTGAGAAGGATAACATTTCATTCTAGGTGGAAGTACAATATTAGTACCTTCACGGTGACGATGACCTTGATATCAAAGAATAAAATAAATCAGAACAATATTAATTATAAAATACAATAAAATAAATTCATTAGTTAAAACAAAAATTCCAAACATTACATAAACAAATAATATATATATATATATATATATATATATATATATATATATATATATACACACACACACACATTACGTACTAGCTGCTCGACGATTATTAATTATGTTATATTCCAACATCCACAACTGAGGTGTCATTCTTCGTGGTTTTAATCTAGTTTCTTATTTATCATTGAAAAGATGTTTTTCAGTAGTACGATACTTATGGTTCCTAGGGAGGAAGTGCCTAAACTCATCAAACACCATCTTTCTTAAGTCTGGCGAATGACGATACTTCATCTTAGGGCCACAAACTGGACATGCAAATCTACCCTTTGTTTGAAGACCTGCAATAGATGGATCAATAACAATTATACTATGAGATCATTTTTAAAACATGAAATATGGTATATCTAATTTAGATAATTATGTATTATATTAAAGTGCAATGAAATATTACATACCACAAACATGTGTTAGTCCTGGGGCATCATGAATTGTCCATACAAGCATTCCACGACATTGAAATCTCTTATGCTTGATTGGTTTAGTGATGTCATACATAGTGATGCCATGCCATAACTATATTAGCTCATCGATAAGAGGCTAAATATATACATTCATATCTTTGACCTGGTACTTACCTAATTGTTCAAAATTACGGTACATAATAATTACTCCCATGATATATGTATATATAAGTAAGTAAATAAATAAAATATATATTTATGCAAACAACGAGAGAAATTAAAATGTTACATTCAAAGAAATAATGTATCAAATACCTGGAATAATCATAGTCGACATTATGTGCTCCCTCTTTATTGACATCCAAGGAGGAATGTTATTGTTGATAACGAAAATAGGCCACACTGAGTAAGTAGATCTAAGCTCTCCGAATGGATTAACACCATCGGCTACCAATGAAAGCCTGACATTACGAGGTTCATTTTTAAAATCTACATATTTTTCCTCGATTTCTCTAAATACAGAACCATCTGCAGGCATTCGAAGAACACCATCTCCACTTCTATTCTTTGCATGGAAATCCATAAACTGTGCTATGCTGTTACACCTGAACATTCGCTGCAAACGTGGAATTATGGGAATATGATGAAGAACCTTTTGAGGCACCTTTTTGGTTAGTTGATTTGTTCGATATCTACTGGTACCAAATTTCAGACATTCTGTTTTCGACGCATGTTCTCCGTAATATATAATATGATCTTTAGGACATGCATCTATAGTGTTATATTCCATTCCAAAGTGTTTCATAATAGCACGTAGATTTCGATATGTTCAAGGTAAAGTATTTGGCGATGGTAACAAATATTCACCCAACAATCTACAACAGAAACAAAAAGTAGTGTCTTGTAAAGATTATTAATCATATATATATATATATATATATATATATATATATCATAGTTATTAAAACTAGAACCGGTGACCGGACCGGTGGAGCTAATGAACTGGGTTTCGAACCGGAACCGGTCTAACCGGTAGCGGTCAGATCTCAATGAACCGGTTTTACAAAAAGGAAAAAAAAAAAAAAAAACTATTTTTAAGATTTGCAACCATGATTCCAAGCCAATAGAGACAAAATATGAAAAGTTTGCTCATTTATATACCATGCAAAGGTGAATATATCAAAATGGCACCAAATGCAATACATATCATCGAAAAATACATAAGCAAACTTGTTGAAGTAATGTATCAGGTTTCTCTTATATTATTCATTGTGTTTTATTGTTGAGTTAATATTATAATATACAATCTGTCCCTGCTCAGATCTGTTGTCAATTCATTGTATCAGCCTTAAAGAAAATTCTGGGTTTAGTATATATATATATATATATCAGACCAACATTTTGAAGATCTTGTATTCTTCATTATCTATGTTTTCTTGGCAATAAATTTCTAGAAAAACATCTACAACACTTAGAGGTATTGAATTGGTTTATGAAACCCACTATTAGTGCTATTTGTAACAAGTTGAGAGAGCATTACAACTTCAGCAGTCTGCTCACAATGTGTTTGACGAAATTTATCACTGAAAAGATTCATTAAAACCCAGAAAACTCAGTGGCCAGTTTAGTGCATTTCCAAGCGGGAATTTTCTAGTGGTCAATTTATTATTGCTAGTCACATTTTCATTAGGTTGTATGTTGTTGTCCCTTGATTGGTGTCAGACCATTTGCATCAGTCTTGATGCCATGATCAAATTGCTTGTATGTTGTGTGAAATGTTTTGTATTTATGCTGCTGCTATGTGTGAGCAAAGAGAGAGGGTCTGACAGTTCCTAGCTGAGTGTGAAATAAGGTTGTTGTTGATTGTTTTGAGAACAGAAATTGTCATCAAGTACACTTGATGAGTTGCATGCTGCCAGGGATTTTATGCTAGCCAGCCTTGTATTTATCAGTCATCATGTGTATTGTTGCTACTATAAGGTGTTGAGTATGAGTTATTAGACAAGTTTGTTGCTATTATAATAGAGGAATTTGCAGCTCATGGAGGAGACACTGAGGAATTTGCAACTCATGGAGGAGCACCTAACCGGCCGGTTAAGTACGGAACTGACCGGTTTATGCATAAACTGGCCGGTTCCTTACTTAACCGGCCGGTTAGGTCCGGTTAACTGGCCAAAACAGGTGAGAATAGGCTATTGACCGGGTTGCAAGGCCGGTTCCAACCGGCAGCCGTCCTGACCGGCCGGTTTTGATAACTATGATATATATATATATATATATAAGTTATTATTTTACACATTTATTACAACTAAAAAAAGGGAAAATAATCAACATTTACATATATGTGATCATATATACATATTGCATACCTTAGGAGTTGTGTCATACATTTGTTCGACAAATTATTCATAACCTTTAAGTTCGCCAGCAACAATAGCAGAGAGTTGGTGAACTTAAAGGTTATGAATAATTTGTCGAACAAATGTATGACACAACTCCTAAGGTATGCAATATGTATATATGATCACATATATGTAAATGTTGATTATTTTCTCTTTTTTTAGTTGTAATAAATGTGTAAAATAATAACTTATATATATATATATATATATATCTATATCTATATATATATATATATAAGTTATTATTTTACACATTTATTACAACTAAAAAAAGGGAAAATAATCAAAATTTACATATATGTGATCATATATACATATTGCACACCTTAGCAGTTGTGTCGTACATCTATTTGACAAATTATTCATAACCTTTAAGTTCACCAGCAACAATGTAGCAGAGAGAAGAGTTGCATTTGAGTGTTCAAAAAGTCGTTCACTTGACCTTTCAATTAGAGGTACATCATAAATACCGTCACTGCTATTTCCACCATCATCATCTGACTCACCATACAAGTCTTGGAGCATTTGATTTGTCCCATCATTAATGTGAACTGTCTCATTACTGTCATCATGATCTACCTCCATGGGATCATTAAAATTACCTTCATCATTTGCTTCATGTTCTTCACCTTGTACAACATCATTTCCAATACTAATATTTTCCGCAATATTCTCTTGTACTGGTGCAACATCATCTAATCTACTACTATTTAGCTGTGGAAGCTGGTTGATCATCTGCAAAAAGTTGGGGGGCAACTGTGCCTTTATGAAAATTACAAACATTAATAATTAAACATTAGTGCGCATATAAAAAATATTAAAATAATATAAAATTTTATGATATAATCAAAATGAAGATAGATAATTAATTACCACGGGACGATAGTCATTCGATCCACCATCAATGTGCCCATATTTCCTACAATGCACTATTGTTGTTGCTATTAAAACTCTAACATTATTTCTCATACAACATTTTTTACAAGGGCAATAAACTCTGCCATCACCCCTTTCACCCTTTTGAATTTTTTTTCCAGCTCCAATGTTTTCTTCCATTCATGCAAATTATCCTATAAAAAAAACAATAAATCTCTCTCAATGGTGTAGAAAACCCAAGACTTGTTGAACTCAATGGGAGCTCAATATATAAGCAAAAAGAAAATAAAAGTGGGCATTTTACAAATTGTGAGCTTTTTACAAAATGTGGGCTTTTTAAAAAATTGTGGGATTTTTACAAATTGTGGGCTTTTTACAATTTGTGGGATTTTTAAAAAATTGTGGGCTTTTTACAAATTGTGGGCTTTTTACAAAATTGTGAGCATTTTACAAAATTGTGGGCTTTTTACAAATTGTGGCCTTTTTTTATTCTTAATTCATTTTCTGTAGAATACCAAACAGATTTGTCCAAATTTTGAGATGCAAACTATAGTCTCTACTACGTTTGGAAAATTGGAGATTTATAAAAGATAAGCTACGAACAAATTGTACCACTATGATAAGAAGCTGTCAGAAGCATTCCTTCTGCTTCCCAAACGTGGAACTACCTTAAGAATGCTTATGGTTGATATAAATATTAGAGCATGGCAGTTAAATGTAGTAGTTATGCTAAAATACTGAATAACAGCTTGAGAGTGCTCTTCAGATACTGTACGAATGCACCAAATTAAAGCTGTACCATTACTAAAGATAAATGGCCCAAAATAGTCAATTATGATATCGTGAAGTTATGTCTTTCTCGGTAGAAAACTGGGGATAGGATGGAAAATATGAGAGAACTAAATTCCAAGGACTAAAAAACCAAGGTCAACATAGTTCTGCCTTGAATCAGAGACAAAACAAAGCTGCCCAAAAAAGTGTTTGAGAGCACCCATTGAAGCTCCTATATATAGCAGAGTCAAAATTTTCCTATTGAACAAGTTTGTATAGTCAAAGCCATAACAAGATCAGATAGCCACGATCCTAAATGAGAACTAGAGCCAAAGCTAAGATAGATCCACGTTTAGCAGAACAAGACAACCATAGCAAAGGATTTGACCACAGAACCAGATCATGAGAGATATCAAGATTCTTGCTTCCACTGTGGAAATGTAGAAATTGTACAAGGGCTTTGCTTCCCGCAGATTTCATTGTGACAGTAATTGCTATGGTGTTGTAAGCGCTCATTAGTAGAATCTTAAAGCCATTCTGGAATTCTTTTAACCTGGAGAGGGTTTTCTGTGGTTATAAATCCTCATGTTCAAATTCCATTGTGGATTGGTTGTGTTTGATATTATGTTTTTACTATCTGCAGTTGAATTTTCGCACAGAAAATTATCAGTCTAAAGCGGAGCAATTTTGCGATGTTTCTTTTGCTTCCTATTGTGAAGTATTTGGCTCAGAACTCTACTCGTTGTAACAGAGGTCTTGGGCATAGAACAGGGGACTTGGGTTTTTTGAATCAAACTTTAGGTTAAGATGCTCATCTGAAGAATGGCACAGTGAGCCTTAGCATGGAGTTGGGAGTACCAATTTGAAGTGCAGGTAGGGCATTGTACAATAGACCAATTAGATTTCTGGACCCTAATACAAAAGTTTCTTCTTCTTTCAAAACGTGTTTCTCCTTTTCTGTAACCAATGTGGGTCCTGTTCTTGTTTCAATTGGGGATGGATGAGCATTTTTTATTGCTCCAGATGATCACACTCTGGGTAGCCCTGGAGGCTATTTGGGGGTGATGAGTCCAATAGGTCTCAATGAACTGTTGCCCTCGCCGGGGAATACTATTGCAGTGGAATTTGATACTATTTTGGATGTTGAATTCCATGATCCTAATGGAAACCAATACCTTCAGCTCCAGTACCTGTTCACAAAAGAGGGTGCCATAGTCATTCATGCGTGCAGAGAGGGTGAATTTTAGGCATTGCAACAGGAGGTGTTGTTTTTGTTGCATTGGCCACTAGATTGTTTGTCTGGTTCTGTTACAAGTGCAGAGTATTGGAAAGGACAGACAAATTTAGTTCAGATATTGTGAAATTGCCTCGGAAATTCACCTACAAAGAGCTTAACAATGCTACGAAAGACTTTTTTTGAATGTGATTGATAATCGATAATTGCAAGCAAGGGTAATCCCCTTGTGAAACCCAAATTTCTGAGCATTTTCTAAAACCTGATGACGGAATCATTGTAATGAACAAGTGGCTAGGTCCATATTACATCCAAATCTACCAAGCACCAAGATCTATAAAAAAAATCCACAGTATCTGCGAACTAAGAAGAAGAGGCAGAAAATGTATTCTGCTTACCTGTTTGAATAGTGGTTGGGGTTTACCACGACAAAAATTTGACAGAGCCCATGTAGCATTTCTTATCATTGAAATTCTGGCAGTATCATTCAACTGGGCAAGCACCTACCTCGGAGCTCCATTACTGAGGGAAAGATCCCTAAATGATTCAGAGTCTCCAGCAATATTTCCCAAAGCCCAAACAGCCTTACATGAACACTAGTTGAACTCAAAGTTGGGTAGTATTTTTTTAAATCAAATTCCAAAATTACAGACGTATAAAGATAGTTGGGAAGAATAATTTTATGCCTCTAAAATGAACGTGCTACCTGTTATCGAACATTATCATTCCCAGAGGTAAGAAGTTCCACAAATATAGGTAGTTCCCCATAATCAATCACAAACTTTGTATTCTCAGAGGCTCCAAACAAACCCAAATAGGGTCAACCCTACTACAGGAGGAAGGGCTTGCTGTTAGAACTTACCATTTTGCAAGAACTGAGGGCGAATGCTATTCTGCAAGAGCTGAGGGCGAATGCTGTTCTGCAATAGCTGAGGGCGAATGCTGTTCTGCAAGAGATGAGGGCGAATGCACGTGTGATATCAGACGTTAATGTAGTTTTAAAAAAAATCATTTTTATGTAGCGCGCATTTGAATTTTAGCATTTCAAATCATTTTTATTTACATTTGATTTTTGCATTTCTAATACAAGTGACAAACAAATTTCTACAAGAGGTTGAAATTTTTACTAGAATAGCCATGAAAGACTAATTAAAATGGCTTAAAATGCAAGTGGAACTTCAAAATAAATGTAATTGAAGGTTCTCTCCACTAAATTTTTGTAAAAGTGCTTACATTATTTAAGTTATCTAGGATATTTTTTTGTATTACACAATCAAAATTAAATAATGAAATAGTTGGGTAGTCTTATTGTTTCAAATTAGGACACAATTTTCAAATGGTGATGAAGTTTCATGTGATGACTAATTGACAATATTCTCCTTTCCAATCCTTGAAAAGCTATACAAGGTTCCCTGTTGCCACATGAAACCCTAACTCATGTAGCAGCATAGGACCACTCCTCCATTTTGCCCGTCATAAGGCATTTTGCACATATTTGACGACTAGAATTTGCGGATTCCCGTTTTCCATGAGGTGCTAGGAAGGATAGAAGACTTAATTTTGACGTTTGAAATTTTTTCAAAAACATTCTTACGCCCTTTAATTTCCACTTACCAATAATTTTGCAACACTAGTCCTCTTCGCAATTGCAAGGCTGTACTCAAAAAGTAAGGAAAGTTACTTTTTTGGCTTACTCAATGATCCAGGTGGATACTGGTGGCCACCCACCTATTCCACTTGGGGCCCCACCATTATCTCTTTCAATGTTTCAGTTTCGGCACAACTTACTATTTTTAGCAGTTTTTCGGGTCCTGAACTTCCAGAGCTGTTTTGAGGCCCTAAACGACGTTTTTTGGGCATCGTGCCTCCAGCGAATATCATTCTATATCATTCCATTCCGGAATGATATTCGTGGTGAAATTTGTATTCCTCGGACAGATCTTTCTACTGATGTATCATGTGCGTCAAACGGAGATAGTATGCCAAAGTTACGTCCCTGGGAAGTTGAAACACCAATTTACCCAAACGGAGCCCATAGTTTTGGCGCTTCATCTCCTAGGGTTAGGTTTTTGGGTGTTTAGGGTTCTCCATTGTTTCTCAATAATAAATAGGCCCTCGAGCCTCATTGTAACTCAGTTCAAAGGCCTGTAGCCGCCACATATCTCCTTAGAGATAGCTACCAGCACCCTAGCTAGTTTTATTTCCATTCTGTCTATAAGCAAATTTCAGTTCTTTGATATTAATAAAATGAAGTGTTATTTCCGCTGCATCTCTGTATTTATGGTTATGTGTTTATTCTGTTGCATTCCTTCATAAATCTGGATCAGTGGTATCAGAGCGGTCTACTTTTTCTTGATCCTTCTTTACATGTCCCCAACGAGGTCGGGGTATAAGGAGTTAGGGCTCGATTTGGTGGAACCTTTGCAAGATCAACCTCGCAAACCCTGACGGACGCCCATGGGGAACGAAAATAAAGATGAGGGAGTAGGAGATCCTATCAAAATATTTCTCAAGGAGGCCCTCAAAAAACATAGGAACGCAATGATGGATAACTTTGCCCAGATCCTTCAACGGCTGCCCACCGGTGGCGCATTTGCATCCAGTAGCCACTTTGGAGGTGCGACTCCTTTTAAGGTACAAGTAAATTTTGACATTCCCATATTTTAGGGTCAAATAGATGCAGATGCCATAGATAGATGGTTGAATCTATTAGAAGGATATTTCTCGGTTCATGACTTTTCCGATAGGGAGAAGATTATTTTTGCACTCCTCAAAGCTGCCCCCCATGTCAAGGACTGGTGGGAAACCCACTGTGAGAAAAAGGAAGAGACATAACCCTCTTTTTTCTCGGTCATACCCACTTGGAATTCTTTCCGAGATGCCATCAAGGAACAATACTATCCCGTGGGGAGCTATGAGGACAAGTACATACAATGGAACATGCTGCGGCAACAAAGGAATCAAGATGTGCATGAGCTGACGAATCTGTTCCATACCCTGTGCACCAAGTTGGGTATCAAAGATTCAGAGAAACATCTGGTGCTAAAGTATCGCAGTTTTCTACACAGATACATTCAGGAGGTAATGGAGTTCCTCGACATCTCCTCGCTTGGTACGACATACCGGTATGCTGCCAAGATTGAGCAGAAATTCAAACAGAAGAAGCGAGACTTTGGATTAGCGAATCAAAAGCAAGGGAAAGGTGCTCCAAAACCATAGAAAAAAGGACAGAGCCAAGGCACAGTGACTCAAGACAACCTGTCAAAGCCACAACCAAAGAACAACACCACAAAGCCAAAGAAGGACACAGGAAAGTGGTGTGAGTTCCATAAGAGCTCCATTCACAACACAAGTGAGTGTCAGGCCAAGTAGTCGCTGGTGGCCGAGATGCGGGCTTTTGAGTCAGATGCATGCTCCGAATCTGAATCAGAACCTGACAAGGGGAGTGACAAAGGGAAACAGATTATTGATGCAGAGCCCAATGCCACTGTTGCCACTACAAAGATCCAGAAGGAGGAACCAGAAGATCCGGAGGAGGAGGAACATCTCTTCCACTCCCAGATGTGGGTAAAGGGCTCCCCGGTACAGTTCATTGTCGACAATGGGAGCCAAAATAACCTCATTTCGGCAGATGCCATGAAGCGGTTGGGCTTGCCGACCACAACTCACCCACATCCATACACCATCGGGTGGCTTTACCAAGGACGAGATCTCCGCGTCAGCCAGCAGTGCCGCCTTCCCTATAGCATCAAGCCCTTCACGGATGAGGTATTATGCGATGTTGTTCCTATTGATGTTTCTGATGTATTATTAAGACAACCATACTTGTGGAAGCGTCATGCGGTGTATGAGTCTCGGCCTTGTGCTGTTATTGTTACTTTGGGAAATAAGCTGTATAGGATACCAGAGGTACCACCTCCTGCTACTATCTCTTTGGTTACTGCAAAACAATGCATTACGCTCATTTCCCAAACCAGGAAATTTGTTTTCCTGATGATCCGCCCCTAGGGCAAGAAGAAGACTATGGCCACGACCTCCAGACAAGGCTCCTCTGCACGACAACAACAAATGGATAAGGTTGTGGAGGAGTACGGGGACATTTTCACCTCACCCACAGGGGTTCCTCTACACTGTCAGGTCAAGCACCCGATTGATCTGACCCCAGGTGCGCCGCTACCCAACGGACCGATCTATTGGCACTCTGTTCTAGAGAACGATGAAATCAAGAGGCAGATTCAGGAGCTGCTGCAGAAGGGTCACATCCGACCAAGTTCATCGCCCTATGGGAGCCCGATAATTTATTATTGTGAAATCATAGTTCTAAATGATCTCTTATTCTGTGAGCAATGTAATCTATTAATTGTAAGCAGATTCATTAAAAAAATTCAAACTGATTTTAGCATGAATGATGACAATTTATATTTTATTTAGTTTTTAAGAGTATTTGTATTATGTAGGAGCACTGGAAAGAAAAATTAGGACTTCATTTTCTGTTTTCCTTATTTTATTGGGCTGAACTGGAGAAAATTGAGTATGAATAGTGAGTTAATTGTAAGATCAATGGGCCAAGGTCATACATCAACATTGACCACAGTGGGGAAGTATAAAAGCATGGATATTCATGCAAGTATAGTTATTAATGTAAGATCAAAGTTAACTCTTAGCTTCACTAAAGAAATAGA
The DNA here is from genome assembly GCA_034641835.2 of Pinus albicaulis. Taxonomy (NCBI): domain Eukaryota; kingdom Viridiplantae; phylum Streptophyta; class Pinopsida; order Pinales; family Pinaceae; genus Pinus; species Pinus albicaulis. Next base: position 1,519,736,017 of record CM076580.1, read on the forward strand.
AGGTAAAGATCTAGCATCAACTGAAACTCACGTGAAAAATTAGATGAAAAATGTAGAATCATCCAATGGAGAGGTAATCTATAATTATCCAATAAGACTCTTGGCCATGCCTTGAGACTAAACTAATTCTCAATATTTTCGAATAATCATCCATTGGAATTTAGTAGGAAAACCATAGTAAATCATTGTCCAATGGCCATGCAAAAATATATAAAAAATAATATTTGTTGGTTGTTTTTCAATAGGTGGACCATGATGGGACCACTGAGAAGGTGGGGGTGCTTTTTTAATCATGGAAGTGAGGTGTAGTAGATTGATAGTCAAGTTACCTTTCTTAGTCCGATTATGCAATTTTTATAAGACATATTATGCAATATTAATAATAAACATAAATTTATTGCAATTTAGGGAAAGCTCGTTCGTGTTTTTTTCTTTATATTGGAAGGTTACTTGATTTTTGAAGTAATTTTTAGTAGATCATAGAATATATTGAGGAAATAATAGTTTGACAAGAATCAGTTATTTCTCTTTAAACTTTAGGTATTAAAAGTCCATGACACAAATATATCACACTCCAAAATCCAAAGAAAATGGAAGAGCGTTCAATTTTTTAAATCAAACTTTTATTGGTGAAGGGTTAATTTATTACGAGAACATCATTAATGAAGTGAAAAATTTTAAACATAACGTTTATTGACTAGAAAAATAATGACCAAAACGTCAAAAAAAATTGTGTGATGGGTAAAGAGAAATCCAAATTCCAACCCTGCCTGCCACTTGTTGGTGAGTGGAGGTTATTCACTTTTCATTTACAGCTTACCAGGTTACTCATGTTAACAATATTTTCAAATGGCTCACTTTTAGGTGACTACTTATTGTACTTCTTCTTTATAAAGTACAATTGGTATATAATTGTATATATTATTTGAAATCTATAACAAATCCAGGCAACAAAATTACAACAAATAGAAAATTATGCAAAAAATTCACCAGGGCACTACTAATGTGTGGATACCCTATCATTTCTTAGATCATCATAACTTACCAACACCTACTATATTGGTATACACATAATATGGCATTTACCTGAAGTATTTCATATGTATCTAGAAGTAAATAAGTTGTATGACAATTGTTATGGCATATATAAGATGTGTATTATAGTTTATATTTCAATTTTTCTTAAGTAGCATGCATGTGCGGTCCATATAGTGACTAAAATTACCAAATATATTTCAATGAAGATGTGAAGATGATCTCTCATTAGGTCCTAATTACTTAAAGCATCATTAATTAGCTTTCCAAATGAATAAAATATGTTAACAAATTAGTAAAAACTAGGAAAACAAATCATGCTTTAAAAAAATATGGCACAATGAGTCACACACTGAGATTTATTTAATTAATCATCAAGTGTTGCTACAACATATATATGATCACCATTACCATATAAATGGGACATGTGACCATCATTTTGGTTTCGCCAATGACATTCCACATCATGAGCATTGTTTAGGGTTGATTGTGTTGATTTTTTTTAAACAAATCATTTATACATTTTATGGAAATTATAGACACAATTTATAATCACATTACAAGATCATGATGTATGGATATTACTTATCATTTCTTAGATACTCACAACTTACCAACACCTAATAGATTGATATACACATCATATAGAATTTACCCCTAGAATGCCACATGTATCCTAAAACAAATTAGTTGTATGGAAATTGTTATGGTACATATATGATGTGTATTACAGTTTATCTTAGCAGAGAGAAGAGTTGCATTTGAGTGTTCAAAAAGTCGTTCACTTGACCTTTCAATTAGAGGTACATCATACATACCGTCACTGCTATCTCCACCATCATCATCTGACTCACCATACAAGTCTTGGAGCATTTGATTTGTCCCATCATTAATGTGAACTGTCTCATTACTGTCATCATGATCTACCTCCATGGGATCATTAAAATTACCTTCATCATTCGCTTCATGTTCTTCACCTTGTACAACATCATTTCCAATACTAATATTTGCTGCAATATTCTCTTGTACTTGTGCAGCATCATCTAATCTACTACTATTTTGCTGTGGAAGCTGGTTGATCATCTGCAAAAAGTTGGGGGGCAACTGTGCCTTTATGAAAATTACAAACATTAATAATTAAACATTAGTGCGGATATAAAAAATATTAAAATAATATAAAATTTTACGATATAATCAAAATGAAGATAGATAATTAATTACCACGGGACGATACTCATTTGATCCACCATCAATGTGCCCATATTTCCTACAATGCACTATTGCTGTTGCTATTAAAACTCTAACATTATTTCTCATACAACATTTTTTACAAGGGCAATAAACTCTGCCATCACCCCTTTCACCCTTTTGAATTTTTTTTCCAGCTCCAATGTTTTCTTCCATTGATGCAATTTATCCTATAAAGAAAACAAAAAATCTCTCTCAATGGTGTAGAAAACCCAAGACTTTTTGAACTCAATGGGAGCTCAATATGTAAGCAAAAAGAAAATAAAAGTGGGCATTTTACAAATTGTGAGCTTTTTACAAAATGTGGGATTTTTACAAAATTGTGGGATTTTTACAAATTGTGGGCTTTTTTTATTCTTAATGCATTTTATGTAGAATACTAAACAGATTTGTCCAAAATTTCAGATGCAAACTGTAGTCTCTACTACGTTTGGAAAATTGGAGGTTTATAAAAGATAAACTGCGAACAGAATTGTACCACTATGATAAGAAGCTGTCAGAAGCATTCCTTCTGCTTCACAAACGTGGAACTACCTTAAGAATGGTTATGGTTGATATAAATATTAGAGCATGGCAGTTAAATGTAGTAGTTATGCTAAAATAATGAATAACAGCTTGAGAGTGCTCTTCAGATACTGTACGAATGCACCAAATTAAGGTTGTACCATTACTAAAGATAAATGTCCAAAAATAGTCAATTTTGATATCGTGAAGTTATGTCTTTCTCGGTAGAAAACTGGAGATAGGATGGCAAATATGAGAGAACTAAGTTCCAAGGACTAAAAAACCAAGGCCAACATAGTTCTGCCTTGAATCAGAGACAAAACAAAGCTGCCCAAAAAAGTGTTTGAGAGCACCCATTGAAGCTCCTATATATAACAGAGTCAACATTTTCCTATTGAACAAGTTTGTATAGTCAAAGCCACAACAAGATCAGATAGCCACGATCCTAAATGAGAACCAAAGCCAAAGCTAATACAGATCCACATTTAGTAGAACAAGACAGCCATAGCAAAGGATTTGACCACAGAACCAGATCATGAGAGATAGCAAGATTCTTGCTTCCACTGTGGAAATGTAGAGCGCTTACAACCTGGAGAGGGTTTTCTGTGGTTATAAATCCTCATGTTCAAATTCCATTGTGGATTGGTTGTGTTTGATATTATGTTTTTATTGTCCGCAGTTGAATTTTCGCACAGAAAATTATCAGTCTAAAGCGGAGCAATTTCGCGATGTTTCTTTTGCTTCCTATTGTGAAGTATTTTTCTCAGAACTCTACTCGTTGTAACAGAGGTCTTGGGCATAGAACAGGGGACTTGGGTTTTTTGGAATCAAACTTTAGGTTAAGATGCTCATCTGAAGAATGCCACAGTGAACCTTAGCATGGAGTTGGGAGTACCAATTTGAAGTGCAGGTAGGGCATTGTACAATAAACCAATTAGATTTCTGGACCCTAATACAAAAGTTTCTTCTTCTTTCAAAACGTGTTTCTCCTTTTCTGTAACCAATGTGGGTCCTGTTCTTGTTTCAATTGGGGATGGATGAGCATTTGTTATTGCTCTAGATGATCACACTCTGGGTAGCCCTGGAGGCTATTTGGGGGTGATGAGTCCAATAGGTCTCAATGAACTGTTGCCCTCACCAGGGAATACTATTGCAGTGGAATTTGATACTATTTTGGATGTTGAATTCCACGATCCTAATGGAAACCAGTACCTTCAGCTCCAGTACCTGTTCACAAAAGAGGGTGCCATAGTCATTCATGTGTGCAGAGAGGGTGAATTGCAGGCATTGCAATAGGAGGTGTTGTTGTTGTTGCATTGGCCACTAGATTGTTTGTCTGGTTCTGTTACAAGCACAGAGTATTGAAAAGGACAGACAAATTTAGTTCAGATATTGTGAAATTGCCTCAGAAATTCACCTACAAAGAGCTCAGCAATGCTACGAAAGAATTTTTTTGAATGTGATTGATAATCGATAATTGCAAGCAAGGGTAATCCCATTGTGAAACCCAAATTTCTGAGCATTTTATAAAACTTGATGACGGAGTCATTGTAATGAACAAGCACCTAGGTCCATATTACGTCCAAATCTACCAAGCACCAAGAAGATCTATAAAAAAAAATCCACAGTATCTGCGAACTAAGAAGAAGAGGCAGAAAATTTATTCTACTTACCTGTTCGAATAGTGGTTGGGGTTTACCACGACAAAAATTTGACAAAGCCCATGTAGCATTTCGTATCATTGAAATTCTGGCAGTATCATTCAACTGGGCAAGCACCTGCCTTGGAGCTCCATGACTGAGGGAAATATCCCTAAATGATTCAGAGTCTCCAGCAATATTTCCCAAAGCCCAAACAACCTTACACGAACACCAGTTGAACTCAAAGTTGGGTAGTATTTTTTTAAATCAAATTCCAAAATTACAGACGTATAAAGATAGTTGGGAAGAATAATTTTATGCCTCTAAAATGAACGTGCTACCTATTCTCGAACATTATCATTCCCAGAGGCAATAAGTTCCACAAATATAGGCAGTGCCCCGTAATCAATCACAACCTTTGTATTCTCAGAGGCTCCAAAAAAACCCAAATAGGGTCAACCCTACTACAGGAGGAAGGGCCTGCAGTAAGAACTTACCATTTTGCAAGAACTGAGGGCGAATGTTCTTCTGCAAGAGATGAGGGCGAATGCTAAGAGCGAATGTTGTTCTGCAAGAGCTGAGGGCGAATGCTGAGGGCGAATGCTGTTCTGCAAGAGCTGAGGGCGAATGCGCGCATGATATCAGACGTTAATGTAGTTTTTTAAAAACTCATTTTTATGTAGCACGCATTTGAATTTTAGTATTTCAAATCATTTTTATTTACATTTGATTTTTGCATTTCTAATACAAGTGACAAACAAATTTCTACAAGAGGTTGAAATTTTTACTAGATAGCCATGAAAGACTAATTAAAATGGCTTAAAATGCAAGTGGAACTTCAAAATAAATGTAATTGAAGGTTCTATCCACTAAATTTTTGCAAAAGTGCTTACATTATTTAAGTTATCTAGGATATTTTTTTGTATTACAAAATCAAAATTAAATAATGAAATAGTTGGGTAGTATTATTGTTTCAAATTAGGACACAATTTTCAAATGGTGATGAAGTTTCATGTGATGATTAACTGAAAATATTCTCCTTTCCTATCCTTGAAAAACTATACAAGGTTCCCTGTTGCCACATCAAACCCTAACTCATGTAGCAACATACGACTAGTCCTCCATTTTGCCTGTCATAAGGAATTTTGCACATATTTGACGACTAGAATTTGTGGATTCCCGTTTTCCATGAGGTGCTAGGAAGGATATAAGACTTAATTTTGATGTTTGAAATTTTTTCAAAAACGTTCTTACGCCCTTTAATTTCCACTTACCAATAATTTTGCAACACTAGTCCTCTTCGCAATTGCAAGGCTGTACTCAAAATGTAAGGAAAGTTATTTTTTTGGCTCACTCAATGATCCAGGTGGATACTGGTGGCCACCCACCTATTCCACTTGGGGCCCCACCATTGTCTCTTTCAGTTTTTCAGTTTCTGCACAACTTACTATTTTTAGCAGTTTTTTGGGTCCTGAACTTCCAGAGCCGTTTTGAGGCCCTAAACGACGTTTTTTGGGCATCACGCCTCCAGCAAATATCAAAATTATATTTGTGGCGAAAGTTGTAGTCCTCGGATAGATCTTTCTAATGATGTATCATGTGCGTCAAACATAGATAGTATGCTAAAGTTACGTCCCTGGGAAGTTGAAACACCAATTTACCCAAACGGGGCCCATAGTTTTGGCGCTTCATCTCCTAGGGTTAGGTTTTTGGGATGTTGAGGGTTCTCCATTGTTTCTCAATAATAAATAGGCCCTCGAGCCTCATTGTAACTCGGTTCAGAGGCCTGTAGCCGCCACATCTCTTCTCAGAGATAGCTACCAGTGCCCTAGCTAGTTTTATTTCCATTCTGTCTGTAAGCAAATTTCAGTTCTTTGATATTAATGAAATGAAGTGTTATTTCCGCTGCATCTCTGTATTTATGGTTATGTGTTTATTCTGTTGTGTTCCTGCATAAATCCGGATCAGTGGTATCAGAGCGGTCTGCTTTTTCTCGATCCTTCTTTGCATGTCCCCAACGAGGTCGGGGTATAAGGAGTTAGGGCTCGATTTGGTGGAACCTTTGCAATATTAGCCTCGCAAACCCTGACGGATGCCCAAGGGGGACGAAAAGAAAGATGAGGGAACAGGAGATCCTATCAAAATATTGCTCAAGGAGGCCCTTGAAAAACAAAGGAACGCGATGATGGATAATTTTGCCCAGATCCTTCAACGGCTACCCACCGATGGCGCATCAGTTGTGTAACCAGCTCCAAAAAGAGAAGAAAAGAGATATCAACACCTTAGAAATGAGCCACTTCGAGGGGGAAACCTCCAATACATTACATAAATGAACAATTCTTGGATGATACAATTTACAAAACCTCCTTTCTATATAGGAGTCCATGGGGCCATAATGTAATCCTAGTGGGCCACAATGTAATCCTAGCCGACCTAACAATAATAATTTAAGGGCACAATAATAACAAAATGGGGGTTACAAGGGTACAATAATAACAATAAGGGGGTTACATTAACAACAATAAGGGACTATACTAGTAATATAGGACCTAACATGCCCCTCTCCTTCAAAAAAGTGTTGTCCTCAACGCTTGAGTAGCTCTGGGTGCTTCTGTATAAAATTCTCATCCTCCCATGTAGAATCTTCAGTGGGCAAGTTCTTCCACTTGATGAGATACTCTGAAATCGATCGATTCCGTAGTTGTCGAGTTCTTTTTTCCATGACTGCTTCAGGTTCCAATATGATTTTCCCTTCCCCATCAAGTTCTGGCAATACTGTTTGAACTGGAAGATTTTCACCTATAACCTTCTTTAAGCATGAAACATGGAAAATCGGATGTACTCGCGAAGAAGAAGGAAGCTCCAATTTGTATGCCATAGTACCAATCTTTTGCAACACCTTGTAAGGACCATAGTACTTTGGCGATAATTTATTATCCTTCTTAGCTTGCTTGAGGGACATTTGCTTATATGGTTGTAGCCGTAAAAATACCCAATCTCCTATATCAAAACTTCTCTCGCTGCGATGTTGATCTGCCTGTTGTTTCATTCGATTTTGTGCCAAATTCAGGTTATCCTTTAAGAGTTGGAGAACTTCTTGCTAATGATCGACGTGATCTTCCACTGCTTGAACCTTCAAATTTTCCCTTAAAGATGATGTGATTGATGGTGGATGATATCCATAAAGTGCCATAAATGGGGTCATTTTTGCTGCAGTATGGAAGGAAGTGTTATACCACCATTCAGCGAGAGGTAACCACTTGACCCATTGTGTTTGTTTATCAGATACAAAACAACGAAGATATCCTTCCAAACATTTATTTACTATCTCAGTTTGACCATCGTATTGAGGATGATAAGATGAGCTATGAGCTAATTGAGTACCCAAACAAGAAAATAACTCCGTCCAAAAATTTCTAGTAAAAATGGGATCTCTATCGCTCACAATAACCCTTGGGTTTCCATGTAGCTTTTGAATTGTGTCCATAAATGTAGTAGCAACTGTACTTGCTTTAAATGTATGAGATAATGCACAAAAGTGTGCATACTTGGTAAGTCTATCAACTACCACCATGATGACATTCTTTCCTTCGGACTTAGGTAAACCTGTGATAAAATCCATTGAAATATCCTCCCAACGTTGAATTGGAATGGATAAAGGTTGTAGAAGTCCCGGGGTCTTAATTGTCTCCACTTTATTTTGTTGGAAAACCAAACATTTCACCACAAACTTTTGAATATCAGATTTAAGGCTATCCCAAAAAAATTCTTTTTTCACCCTGTGGTAAGTTTTTAAAAATCCTGAGTGTCCTCCTAAAGGAGAAGTGTGCAATTCCAGAAGAATCTTTTGTTTTAGTTGGGAATTCTTACAAAGATATAAGTGATCTTGTACCATAAGGAATCATTTTTCCAACTAAATGTTTCAGATGTACTAGGATCTTGCTGCAACTTTTGAATGAGTGTCCATACATCTTTTTCCTTCTTCCATTCATCTCTTGCTTCGGTTATCCAATTTGGTTGGATAATATAAATGGCACAAAGAAATGCTTCCACCTCTTCATTATTTCTTGAGAGTGCATCTGCAACAACATTAAGCTTTCCTTTTTTGTAGATTATTTCAAAGTCATAACCGAACATATTTGTGACCCATTTTTGCTGCTCTTCTGAAGATAGTCTTTGTTCCAAAAAGTGTTTAAGACTATCATGATCAATTTTTACCTTGAAGTGTCTTCCCATTAGGTAAGTTCTCCATTTCTTTAGTGCATGCAGGATTGCTAACATTTCCTTCTCATAAATAGGTTTCTGTAAATACTTTCCTTTGATTGGACGACTTTCAAAAGCAATGGGTCTTCCTTCCTGCATTAAAACTGCACCAATTCCATTTCCTGAGGCATCACATTCCACAATAAAGGTTTTTGTGAAGTCTGGCGTAGCTAAGACCGGTGCTAGGCACATTGCCTCTTTAAGATGTTCAAAGGTCTTAGTTGCTTCAGGAGTCCATGAAAATGCATCTTTCTTCAATAATGTTGTTAGAGGTGCTGCTATTCTCCCATAATTCTTAACAAACTTGCGATAATACCCTGTTAACCCGAGAAATCCTTGCAACTGCTTTATGGTCATGGGGACTTTCCATTCCTTAATGGCTTTAATTTTGTTAGGGTCTACTTTAACACCCTCGTGAGATATAATATGACCCATATATTCCACCTCTTGTACTCCAAAGAAACATTTGGATGTTTTTGCATATAATTGTTTCTCCTGCAATAGTTTGAGCACCCTGTCAACATGTTCAACATGATCCTTCCAAGACCTGTTGTAGATTAGCATATCATCAAAAAATACTAGCACAAATTTTCTAAGGAAGGGTTTGAAAATGGAATTCATCAACCCTTGAAATGTAGAAGGTGCATTGGTAAGGCCAAAAGGCATGACCAAAAATTCATAATGACCCTCATGAGTTCGAAATGTTGTTTTTGAATATCTTCAGTCTTCATTCTAATTTGATGATATCCTGAACAAAGATCCAACTTGGTAAAATAAATTGCTCCATGTAATTCATCCAATAATTCATCAATCACAGGAATTGGAAATTTATCTTTAATGGTGAGCTTATTGAGCTCCCTATAATCCGGACACATTCGCCATGATCCATCCTTCTTGTGTACCAATACTACAGGAGCAGAGAAAGAACTTTGACTGGTTTGAATTATACCCGCCTCTAACATTTCTGCAATCATACGTTCAATTTCGCTCTTTTGGAAGTAAGGATATCTATAAGGCCTGATGTTTGGAGGAACACTTCCTAGAATCAAATGAATAGCATGATCATGATCACGAATAGGTGGGAGTCCTTTGGGAGTTTCAAACACCTTGGAATGATTGTCCAAGACTTGTTAGAGATCTACAGAAATAGATGATTTTGATGTCGGAACTTCTAGTGAGCATAATTGTGCAATTATGCCTCGTTGTTCTTTCTTTAGAAGCTTTTTCATGACATTAGAGCTTATTATCCTTCCCGGCTTCCCTTCAATACCCCTTAATTCGACTTCCTTTCCTTCTGAAAAAAATTTCAAGAAAAGTTCTTGAAAATTAAAAGCTACCGTCCCCAAAGATTGTAACCATTGTACTCCTAGTACAACATCGGCACCTCCCATAGGAATGGAAAGCATTGGACTAGTCAATACATATTCCCCCATGGTTAACTTGATATTATGGCATTTCCTAGAGAAATTTATAGTTCCTCCATTTGCAACCATCACTTGACATTCTGGTGCTGGGTATAGGAAACAATTTAATTCCTTGGCTACCTTACAATGAATAAAATTATGGGTGGTACCTGAATCAATCAACACTATTACCTTTTTCTTCTTGATTTGTCCTTCTACCTTGAGAGTTTGAGGAGTGGTAATTTCTGCCAGTGCATTACACGATATGGTCAGATTCATTTCGTCCTCTTCTAGGGCTGGGTCCTGGTGTATATCTTCTTCTTGTTCATTTTCTTCTTCCTCTTCACAATCTATGTAAAATAATTTCTTCTCAGCACACTTATGACCTTTAGTGTATTTGCTATCACAACTGTAGCAAAGCCCTTTTGCTCCTTTTTCTTCCAATTTTTGTGGTGTCAACCTTGTAGGTTGTGGAAATCTAGGCGTAGCAACACTTCCTTCTTTATAGAATTGAGTGGTAGGCTTCCTTGTCGCCATAATTTTACATTCAACTTTTCTTGCCAACCTGAATGCCTTCTCCAATGAATCAGGTTCCAAGACGCGAACTTCATGTTGGATGTTATCCTTTAAAGTGCCTAGGAAGAGATCAATCCTGTGTTCCTCTGTAAGATCAGTTACCCTTATATTCAATTTTTGGAAGTCCTCAATGTGCTTCCCCACTAAACCCTTTTGTTTGAGATTTATCAATTGGGTAAAGAAGGTGTTGCTCTTTGTATCCTCATAATGTGCTATCATTTCCTCAGTAAAAATTGACCAAGTGACAATTTTTTTACGGGAGCAAAGCCATTGATACCATACAAATGTATTTTGTTCTAAATGTAAAGTTGCAATGCGTACCTTTTGTGTATTTTGCACGTTATGGAGATCAAAATATTGCTCCATCTGTAGTATCCATGTTACAGGATCCTTTCCATCAAACTTCCTCATATCCATTTTTGGAATATGGTGGTTCTTCCCGCCAACATTAGAGTTTATGAAATCACGATTAATATTTATTTTGTTCTCATCATGAGGTTCTTCTACTATCTTTTCACCATTATGAAACATTTCTTGTATCAACTTTTTCAAACCTTCAATGTCTGTTTTGAGATCATTCTTCATGTTTTCCATGTTGTCTTTCATGTCCGCTTCCATGCCATACATCTTAGCTTCCATGCCATCCATCTTAGCTTCCATGCCTTTCTTCAAACCATCCATATTCACTTCCACGCCTTTCTTCAAAACTTCCATTTCATTTTTTGTTGCTCTTTGCGAGAGTGAAATTTGTTGCACTTGCTCTTGTAATTTTGATAGATCATGTTGAAATTCTTCATCTTCATGAGTCATAGTAGAGCCTTCTGAAGGCTTAATGGGTGTTGAATTATTTTTACGGGGCATCTTTTAGAACCCAATACTGCTATATATTCTACAATATTCCCTTGGAATCAATTCAAATTGATTCTTCAAGAAGACTCATGCAATTTGGAAAGAAAAAAAATATACACACCTTTTTCTTGCTTTTGAGGAACTCAATATTGAAATTGGATTATCTCTACGATTGCAGCACTTCAATATTTTAATTTTGGTATCAACGTAGCCCTCTGAATTATCTTTCTAATGCCACAGGTATGACCTGATTTGGATTCTCCAAGACAAAGTTGTGTCCAATCTCCCACAATGACCTAATTCTGGACTGGTTCAGTAGAGAGAACTTGTACGACTTTCCACGTGTCACTGTTTCATCCTTTGTCTCTGAAATTGGTAGCGAAGAAACTAAAGTCTGTGCACTTGCGACCACTTTTTACGGCACTCCAATCTGATTCCCAGAGAGAGAGTTATTGAACTTTTCCCACGATCACCTCTTTGAGATGAAATTCAGGAG
>CM076580.1:1519748130-1519845687 GCA_034641835.2 Pinus albicaulis
AACAACTTTGCTGATGTGCATCGTGTCATAATGTAAACCCTTAGATTGGATGTTAGACGATTAAAACATTTTCAGCCCTAGATGGAAAACGGAGGCAGTTGCCAAGGGTTTTTGAATTCCTGTATTTCGTGACGTCCCTGCTCATAATCCTGCTGTTTTCCTTCTTGGGGATTACTCGTATTGGTTGCAGAAACGGATCCAGAATGGCGAGAACTGGCGAAGAATGGAAAGCTGCATACGCGATTATAATCCTGCTGTTTTCCTTCTTGGGGATTACTCGTACTGGCTGCAGAAACGGATCCAGAATGGCGAGAACTGGCGAAGAATGGAAAGCTGCATACGCGATTGAGGTAATTTCTCTGCTCTGGTCGTCTCTGCAAGCTTGCAAACTCTCATGAAATTCGGGAAATAAATTTTTATCGTCTTCCTCCTATAAGAAGAACAAACTCTGTCAGGGTTTCTGGGCGAATAAGGCTCTGGGAGAATAAGGTTGAGACTATGCCGCCCTCATATAAGAAGGTGAAGAAGGACGAGACCATGCCACCCTAATATGAGAAGAACAATCCATGTCAGGGCTTATGGGTGCAAAAGGCCGTGTTAGGGTTCTCGGCAAAGAAGGTCTCTGTGGCACCCTCATATAGTGATAAGAACAGTCACTGTCAAGGATTATGGACGAAGAAGGCCGTGGCCACATTGAGGGGGAGCAAGCTTGAGTATTGTTCCTCATTAAAGAAGCAGAATATCATAGAAAATGGCATGCGTAGTTGGGGAGAGTATTGTTCATCATGGCAGAAGCAGAATACCATAGAAAAGGGCATGCGTAGTTGGGGAAAATACTTGTTCTGAACTTCTTGTGCTCTCATAGTCCTCCTCCGGTATCTCTGAATTCGTTCATCAAAAGCCAGCAACGTCGCCTACCCTGACTGGGTCTATGGGGTGTTCTTCTTTCCATGTTTAGGTCCCTGACTGGGTCTATGGGTTTTTCTTCGATGGGGAGCTTCCATGTTCAGGTTTATGTCATCCACCATGATACCTCTTTTCTGGGGCTTGAAATGGCTTCCTTGTAGTGAATTATTTCTGGGTTTGTGTCTTAGGAAACTGATAATTTGAACATGGAGGAAGAGAAGAAGCGGCGGATAAGGTTCTTGGTGTGGCAGCATGGTGTGTGTATGGTCTTATGGATTTCATGGGACATGGCCATATCCTTAGCGGCCTATTTTTTGGGCATGCCCTTTTCCCAAGAGGCATTGCTCTATTCGCGGGGTTTTTTCAGGTTCTTGGTGTTCCAGATCTCCCTGGCAATGCTCTTGGTCGCTCATTGGCATCCTCACTTCGCGTGAGGAGAAGGCGGCAATGTCGGTCTGGGAGATGACGAGCGGTCTACTTGGGGCAGTTCTCCGGGGGGCTCAAAAATCTATGCCATTCAAACTCGATCAAGTTCAATACAGTTAAGCCCTCTTTCTCTGTTAGTACTGGAACAGAGCATTGTACATCTTATATGTATCATGTATCAAGAACCAACGATATCAAATTACCTGACCAGTAGTTGCAAGCTTTCTACTTTTTGGTTCAATATTTTTTGGCATTTTTTAATGCCTGTGTTTGGATTGGGTATGTAAGTTGGCTTTGAAAGGCTGGTATGAAATTTTGGATTACATGAAATTTTGGGTTACATGAGGCTCTCTTACAACAATTTCATAATGTTTTGGAATTTCATTAGACAGTAAACTCGTTAACTGTTTTTTTTTTCAAATGGTGATTGGGTTGTTGGGAGGATGCCCTGTATTGCAAGAAAGAGAATTAGAGGTAACATACCTGTAATCACAGATAACCATTGGCTTCTACTTTGATATTGTGATTCTAGATTTGTTTGGTATCAAGATTATTTTGCAGAGTGGCAGAACAAATGGGTACTCTGAAATTTATGTTCGGCTTACTACCTATATCATCCTACAGCTCCTGTCAAAAATATTTCACAAATAGATAATCCTGACTCTCCTTATCCGTTTAGTGGTTTCGTTTCCTGAAACTCGATCAAGTTCAATACAGTTAAGCCCTCTTTCTCTGTTAGTACTGGAACAGAGCATTGTACATCTTATATGTAGCATTGTACATCTTATATGTATCATGTATCAAGAACCAACGATATCAAATTACCTGACCAGTAGTTGCAAGCTGTCTATTTTTTGGTTCAATATTTTTTACTGTAGTTTATATTGATATTACTACACATTTGAGCTGTTAAAGTGCTTCTCGTGCCACCGTAACTGTTGAAAAATCCATGGGTGTTTGCATTGAATTGGCCATCTAAAATCCCATGACTGTAACAGACATAACTGCAATTCAGTAGTTGTATATTGGGTTGGGGTTTGCAGGAATTGCAATTGTAGATCTACATTGTCATGAAATCTACATGAAAAAAGCAGAGAACCCCAATCAATTGTCCATGAATCAGTGTTTCTCTCCGGCATATCCCTGAAAAGCTTCAGCGCCTCATCTTCATGCCCATTCAGTATATAAACTGCAATTATAGTTGTCCATGATATTACAGTTTGCTGAGGCCTTTTCTCAAACAATTCGCGTGCCTTCTCTATGTTACCACATTTTGCATACATGTCCATCAGGGAATCTCTAGCAAGGTATCTGACTAAAATTCATTCGTACTTATTTTCTCATGGATATACATGCCTTGTTCCAGAGCTCCCAGGTTGGCACATGCAGAGACTGCACTTGTAAAGGTTTTCATGTTTGGCTTTACACCCAGCGATTGCTTTCGGTAAAACAGTTCCAAAACGTCATTAACATGCCCATTCTGCTCACAGCTTGCAATCATACTCGTCTAGGATACTACATCTCGTTGCAGCGTTTTGTCACAAATTCAAAATTCTGATAGTACTGATGGCTTTTCCCATATAACTCCCATAATAATAGTGGAATCAGTGTGTCGCGGATAGGGAATTAAAAGTGCAATAAATCATAAGATATATTAAGCAGAATCTCTGTTTCTCAAATAACCTGTAGCTTGTGCAACAAATCATAAGATATATTGGGCATCTGATGGGCTCGAGCAAATGTAATTTTTTTAAGTGTTCAGAATTTCTACTTCTCAAATAAACTAGAGCCTGGGAAACAAATCATAACCTGTAGCTTGTGTAACAAATCACAACATATATTGGGCATATGATGGCCTAGAGCAAATGTAGTTTTTTAAAGCAGTGTTCAGAATTTCTACTTCTCAACTAAACTAGAGGCTGGGAAACAAATCATAAGATATCTCAGGCAGAGGAAAATAATAAGTAAATTTTAAAAAATTAGCCATTTTTATCTGTTCACGTGATACAATAAACATTTCTTCATAATTTAAATACTCTTTTTAGCCTCTGCTCTGATCCTGTTACTTGTATTTGTTCATTCTTTGATGATTTCTGTTTCTACAAGGGGGTAAATTTTTGTTAAGAACTGGTCACAAACAGAGAGTTGTTCCAAACCTGGTAAAATTTGAATTTGGCAGTGGCAGGTTTGTTTGTTTATGAAATAAACCATAGTCTTCCAATGGTATTCACATGTCTACCTAATATCTGTTGTAAACAGCTTATGTTGTCTTTATTGTGAGTGGAAGAGGTCGGAAATCTCTCAGTGAATGGTTTTCACCTTGCCATAAGTTAGGGATTGCAGCAGAGCATGGCTATTTCATGAGGCAATCTCTTCACACTTATTTTCTCATGTTTTTTTACCAATTGTAACATAGTTTTATGCTTGATCTCTAATTTATCATGACTTCTTTCTTCTAAATTGTTTTTGTATGGTTCAGGTGGAACCAAGATTCTGAATGGGAAACAACGCTACCCACTGCAGACTTTGACTGGAAGAAAACAGCAGAGCCTGTTATGAAATTATATACTGAAACTACTGAGGGTTCTACCATAGAAGCTAAAGAAACTGCTTTGGTTTGGCATCATCAGGATGTTGATCCGGATTTTGGATCATGCCAATCCTTGGAGCTTTTAGATCATCTTGAGAGTGTGCTTGCAAATGAGCCTGTGGAGGTCAAAAGTGGCCAGCTTATTGTTGAAGTTAAACCCCAGGTGCTGAAAGTACTTATATATGTGAGCATCAGAAATTGTTCAGTTGTATATATAAACGAGGAAACCTTATCAAACTATGTAACATTATTTTTATTTATCAAACTATGTAACATCATTTTTTATTTGTCATTGGGGTATTACCCTTGGTTTTGTAAGTGTGCAAAATGCTGCTGAAATATAAGGATTTGGACATCCTTAGCAATCCGGACAGTCACTTGAATTGACATTTAAGTTTTTTTAGATTGTAAAACACAAGTGACACTTAAGCTTTTTAGATTGTGAAACAGGGCATTGGAACATCAAGTTAAAGTGACAATCAAACTTTTCCAGATTGTGAACCAAAAACAATGCACCATAACTTGACAATCAAACTTTTCCGGATTGTGAACAAAGAACAATGCACTATGCTTCAAGTAATAATCAAGATACTATAAAAGATTTCCTATATTCCATCGACCACCTAATTAACCTCTACAATGGCATGCTAAAGCTCCCCTAAATTCTATATCTACAATGGCGTTTATTCTGGAGTATTTTTGAAGAGAAACTAAGCCAGAAGCCAGAAATTCTTCTGTCTCTTGGTACTGATCAGATATCCTCCCATTCTTCGGCTTTTCCTTCTCACTGCAATAGTAAGGCCCTCTGAATTTTGAATACAGTATTCCACCACTGCTGCTGCTGCTGGCGAATCATGTGACCTAGTAGTCCACCTTTTTTTTGACAATATAGCTCGCACTCTGCACATAATCTCAAATATATCAGAAATTACATGATCAGTCAATCATATATTTTGTATTAATCATACCATATTGTCTTACTGCAAATATAATAATTAATAATGGTACAGATTTTGCTGCGTTTAGCAACATGAATATTTTTCTTTTTACTTGCACAGTATAGGTGGTTTGGGCTGCCCTAAGACCAGAAGAGAAACAAAACGCTTCTTGGCTTGCTGAAGTATTGTTGGGCCTTTTTCCTTAAATCCTGCTACAATCATCACTTCTACTTCCACCTGTTTGCAAAATTCAGCTCTCAAAAAAACTTTGAAACTAATACAAATATGGTGATATTCATCTAACTGGGAAAAACAGATGATGATAAACACAGTTTCAGCGCATGAATTTACCTCTGGTCTTCGCTGTATGCAAAGGGCTTTCAAAGAATTCAGAAAATTCGACTCTTTGGGGTTTAGATGGCGTTAGCTGGAAATAGGAGATTCAATCCCTGCACCCAACAAAAATGTTATGAGTATTCATAGTTTTATCTATGGTATTCATAATTTTACTTAAATAGGAAATGCAATCCCTGCATCCACCCCAAAAATAAAAATAAAAAAATGTTATGAGTACTCACAGTTTTATCTATGGTATTCATAGTTTTCAAAGTTTTATCTATGGTATTCATAATTTTACTTATATTCATTTTTAATGTAGTTTATTTTAAAAGTTGAAACACTAGAAAAACTCCATGTTTCGTGATCCCAACATCCATGTAGGGTGGGAACTCTGATGAACCATGAGTACTGTATGTGGGTTATCTAAAGCCATTGAATATAAACCTTAATACAAATCTGTTATGTTTAATATACAATTTTAAGGTGTTGCAGACATTACAAGAAATCTATTTCAATTTAGATTCGATATACATCTGGAAGTTTGAAGGTTCAGATACCAAATATTGAAACTCAAGATATCCAACAGCATGCTTAACCAAATCCAGCAACAACCAAGATGTGCAGATCAATTCAGATGATGATAAAGATAAGTTGATGTGAGAAAGTTAAGTTAATTGAGGTATTTCTAGCTGTTGGGTTGGGTTGACTGGTTCTTTTTTTTCTCAAATTATAAAGTATGCAGTGATATGATCAGCTATAATGCTTTGATAAATATTTATGTAATAATTCTGTGTCTATGAATATTGTTGTATTAACTTCTAACTCTATAAACTTTTAAACAAATATACAAATGAAACAAACAAGAAAAAATTCACTTAAAAAAACAGAAAAGAATACAAATAATCTAAATAGTTCTTTAAAAATTGTATAAAATCATCTTGTATAAAACCCTAGCCCTACCTTTCTTTGGAGAACCTGGAGGCAGTGGTGCTACATGTAAAAGTATAAGCCTGTCATGCTTAAGTAGAGCATGAGAAAGAACCCAAAGCAGAGCTCTCTTGGCCTCTCTTGTGAAGTCTACTACCACCATGACTTTTCTGACCATGGTGGAACAATCTTCACCCAAATAAGGATTAATCTCCTCAACCATGTTACTGCAATCTAAATTAGCCCCTGCACTTATAGCTTTTTCTTTGGTAGGAGATGCAGCATTCAAGCCACGGCAGAAACGCCTGCTCCCCATGCTTTTCTTCAATGCTACTGGTTGCAGCCAAAGACTCAGTCTCCACAAATCTCAATGATCAGAAATGACCCCAAAAGAAATTCAATCTAGATGACCATTAGAAGAAACGAAGGCACCCTAAATAAAATTGTGTATCAAAAACCCTTGAATATATTTCACCATTAGTCACACTCAACTATCAAATCTACACCAGAGAGCACTCAGCTTTTTTCATGGTCTGCAATGATTATAAATCAAATTCCACAATGTACTTGTGCCTTGGATTCTGCGATGAATCATGAAGTGACCCACAATTATTTTTGGTGGGTGTCAGAGGACAAATGAGAGACAACTTCAACCATAGCTTTGAGATGATCTTGCGTGCTGAGCATTTTGAGAATAGAAAGTTTGTGGAATCTGTGCTAGATCTGCACTGGGAGGTTCCACCTGTAGTTGGTCCATCACTTACACATCAAACAAGATATGACTCTGCCCATTCCTCCGAACCAGTTATTCCAGATTATCAGAAATATTTATTTAGACAATTTGGGTTGAGTAGCCTGAACAACAATGTGTTCAATGGATACACACAGATGGTGTATGTTCAAATATCAGATAGTTCCTAACATTAGGTAGGAAATATGAAATGTCATTTTTTGTGTGGCACAATACTAAATAGCCATGCCAGATATTTTTTGTAGGTGTTAAATTTGGGAAAGCCCACTAAGTCATTGGTTGTATGAAAAGATAAAAAGTTGATATATACCTCTTTGTAGATTTTTGTTAATAACTCTTACATGTGGGGAGTTTTCATTTGATAAGCTCAGTAATGTGAAATGCTTCCAGCTGTAAATAAGTTTCCTGCCAAACTGACAATCCAACTTTCTGAAAATTAGAGTCACTTTGCACTGATATTGAAAATCAGGCCGGAAGATAAATCCCCTGTGATCACTGTGTATAATAATAGAAGAATCCTTTCTGAATTCGTATTCATGCTTGAATTATGTGGTACGAGATTGGTTGATTTCATCCCTGGTCGAATGGCTTTTAATAAAGAATTGTATAGGAACAGTGTAGTGGAATTCTGTATTGGAGACTAATTGTAAAGTTAATTACCAAAGATTTTTCCTTCCCATCTTTTGATATCAACGTCTATTGGAAAAAAATTAATGTTACTTTTGGGGTAGATTTAATACTCAGGGCTGTAAAGTACACATTCTAAACATAAATATAAGGTCACATCAAATTAATTATAGTTGCTTTCTTTCTAACTTCTTCCTTACGGCGTTTCCTTTGCATCCCTTAAAATTCGCCTTTGGGCTAAAATTCGCCCCTAAAATTTTCCCTGGTATCAAGTTATATAGAAAAGTAAATATAACTGCATAAATAAGACTATCTATATAGAAAAGTAAATAAGACAATCTATCAAATAAAATGTTGCGCGTGCATCAATCAAATAGAGAATTTGGCTGCAATGTATTTTCCAACAGCCACTTGAGCCTCCTTGTGCTATCATTTGAAGAATGGGGAACCTAGAAAACGTGTAAACATTAAAATTTAATGTTTTAAAATTGAATGAAAATGTAGAACATCATAAAAAAACAAAATGAAAGATAAAATAAAAAATCATGCAATACCTCATGTAGTTCCCCCTCCATTGTCCCATGTTAGTCGTGCATCAATGCATCCTCCACGATAAAATTGTACAATATACATGTACAAGTGAGTATATATATATATATATATATATATTAAAAATTTTCAAATGAAAATTCATAAAATAATGTAATAATATTAAAAAAAAAGTTATACAACTTCTTGTTCAAATTTTTTGGATGTTCCTATCTCCATCATACACTCCATCGCTAAAGTCCTTGGAGAATGGAAATCATCTCTAGAAACCTAAAATTCAAAAATTTTAAAACTGTAAAATAACTCAAGATTTAGATCTCATTTTTTAATGAAACTTTCACTTCAATTTATAACTTAAACATAAGTGAAAAACTTAATACTTGTGACGGTGGATTTGGCACATCTCCTAACAGGGAAGAATAGGGTGGCTCCGATTGAAAATCATCTCCACAAAACTAAAATTAAAAATTTTTAAAACATTAAAATAACTCGAGATCTAGATCTCATTTTTTAATGAAACTTTCACTTTAATTTATAACTTAAACATAGTGAAAAATTGAATACTTGTGATGGTGGATCTGGCACATCTCCTAACAGCGAAGAAGAGGGTGGCTCCATTTTGCAAACAGTCCTTGGAGAATGGAAATCATCTCCACAAACCTAAAATTCAAAAATTATAAAATTGTAAAAATACTCAAGATTTAGATCTCATTTTTTAATGAAACTTTCACTCCAATTTATAACTTAAACATAAGTGAAAAATTGAATACTTGTGACAGTGGATTTGTAACATCTCCTAACAGGGAAGAAGAGGGAGAGTCCATTGAAAAAACGTCAGACATAATCAGAATCTATTAACATTTAATTATATACATACATGCGTACGCAATTATTTATTTTAAAAATACGTCATCATGATACTGATATAATAATAGAATAATAATTGTACATCAACATCATGAGCACTTAAAAAACACTAACATTTCCCAACATATCATCTTGATTGCGAGAACCTAAACCTTCGACCGTGACATTATCAAAATTTTCGTTCATCAAACGTGTTAATTGCAAATGGTGAACATATGATACATTTTTGTTAGATTAACATATACACATAAACATGTATATGTAAATTACAAATTACATTTAAATATTCACCCTAACCATTAAGACATACCAATCCCATGCCCTATTCCTCATGAATAATTAAGTCTTTCCAACCACTGCGACAATTCTTTGCATATTTTCTAAGCTCTTCAATACTTATGTTGTTTATCTTATCATCTATATTGTACACAAAATTAGCACGCACATTCTCTCATGCTCTTTGTCGATTCAGACCAATATCAATTCTACCAAGTCTAGTCTGAACATTGTCTATGATGGCATCCCTTGCGTTTTGACTAATTTGAGAAGTGACATCCATCTCTGACCGTAAAGTTTCCACACGAAGAGGTCGGCTTGCTAATGGTGGCTCGGGATGAGGCAACTCAGCATCACACTTAGCGCCCCTACGATCACATAATCGACCTTTTCCAGGACCAAAAAATTCAGAGGGAAGGTCATTATAATTGGGTTTCATTCTAAAAAAAGATTTTGCATAAAAATATATTCCAAAATAAAGAGGAACCTCATCGTTCCATGGTAGTCTTCCATAGGTTGCAAGGTGCCTATCATATAAATGGCAAGCTATATTAGAGTGCTTGAAATATTTCACCTTTAATATCTTTTTTTCAGCCCTTCTTTGAAATTAAACATTGATTTTTCCATTTCTTTTGTAACTTTGTTTTTAACATCGTCCCATGTATTGGGACCCATTACTGTTTCCTTTCTTTTCCTCATTATTTCTACAAAAGTATCAGTGGTTGGCCCAAGATTTTTGTAAACATCTACAAGTGTGCTTAATGAGTGCGTAGCTATTTATAAGCTTTCTTGACTCTCAACAGGGAGTTTCAAAGACATAAGATCTTTCTTCAATTTTGAATAAAGATGTTCTCACCTTTGTAATGTGCATTGTTGGATGTTTGTTTCCTAAGGTAAATCAGAAATTTCAGAAGGATAAGTCGTGATTGGTGTACAACCTTCTTCTTGAATAACCTAGTCTGACATACGTCTTTTTAAAACAACATTTTCACCCTCTACATCAATATATAAAATTATGTATAAATAAAAAAAACATGTGAAAAAATTTGTACAAATTTTCTTTTTAACCATAAAAATATTATATAAATAATTAAAAAAATTAATTTAATTGAATGAAAATAATATTCAAATTGATGGCCACCTTGAGATCGCTGAACAACGTCATGCCCACCCTGAGATGGTTGAGAACCAGCATGACCACCCATTTATTGGCCACCACCCATTGGTTGAGAACCAACGTTATCACCCATTGATTGGCCACCGGGGGAATGTGTACCACAAACCTCAGACGATTGGCCACCAAGGGAATGTGTACCACCACCACCCTCATGCGATGAGAGGGAAGCTTCATAAAAAAATATTAATTTCTAATAAATTCAAAAAAACATACATACATATGATTGAGTAGATAACATGAGCCATACTACGATTGCATGAACCATAGCCAAGCTCCATTGATTGAGTAGATACACTTTTCCTCTTGTTGTGACTCATTTGCATTTACTTTTTTAATTTTTTCTCAAAACGCCAAAAAAGAATATATGGTAGAAAATGAAAACATTTTGTATGTCGAAAAATAATTTTGATTTATATGTTGGTGTATTAACATTACGTGCGGAGATGTGAAGGCGGGTCGAGTCGGGCTTCTTCGCAAGCTCAAGAGAGACTAGTGCTACAAAACTCTGAATAAGCTCAAGAGTGTTAGGCCGTGGAGAAAAAAAAGTTGGTAATCAAGATCATTTATTCATTAAAGGAACATATGCAAGCTTGCTGAATGAAACTGTGTTCATTATCGAATAAATCGTATAGATTTCCTGAAAGCAGAGAACTGGGGTATTTTCCCTTAAAAACTTAAGATTTTTGGAAGAAGCGTAAAGGGGAAAATTGACGGTCAGGATCAAAGTGCAGAATTGAAGCAGAGAGATGGAAGGCGGAGATCATAGCACAAAAATGCAAGTCAGATTGATCGGAGGTTATGAAGAGAAGCCACATGTCAGCCATAGGTTCCATCGCACATCACACTTCGGGACATTTAACACTTACCTTCCGTTTCTTATAAAAAATCTACTGATTTGTGATTTGCAATTGACCCCACCTCTGCTTGCCACGTCATCCCTCTTACACATCGCACATCACACTTCACGATTTTTAGCACTTACCTCTCGTTTCTTATAACAAATCAGCCAATTTGCAATTTGTGATTGGCCCCACCCCCACTTGCCAT
Organism: Pinus albicaulis; assembly: GCA_034641835.2. NCBI lineage: Eukaryota > Viridiplantae > Streptophyta > Pinopsida > Pinales > Pinaceae > Pinus > Pinus albicaulis. The sequence goes on from CM076580.1 coordinate 1,519,759,551, forward strand.
GCCATCCCTCTAGCACATCACACATCTTACTTCACGAATTTTAACACTTACCTCTTGTTTCTTATAACAAATCTGCCGATTTGCGATTTGCGATTGGCCCCATCTCTGCTTGCCACATCATCCCTCTCGCACATCACACATCGCACTTCGCGACTTTTAACACTTACCTCCCATTTCTTATAACTAATATGCCGATTTGTGATTTTCGATCGGCCCCACCTCCATACTGCCATGCCACCTTCCCGCCATCTCATGTCGCAAGTTTAGGAAGAAAGCGCTAAGGAATATATTATTAACACCAAAGTGTCGAAATGCGATGGAAAGGAAGATGTGATACCATTCAAAGGTTAAGTTGAATTTATTTAAAGTCCAAGATTATGTGCAATTTCATTGGTTTTATGAAGAACCTAACTTGGAAGAACACTCCTTTGAGTCTGTTTCTTTTACTGTTACTCAAGCTCAACAAACTCCAGTTGCTGGTCCCTCTGCTATTCACCATCAACCTGTAGAAATTTGAATAACTGTTAAATTATTCACCGAGATTATCCTGATCACACACTATTTGAGCTTCATGCATAATACATAACCTCTTCTACTATTGATCATTAATTGCGGAAATATGAACAATTGCATGCGCACATTAAAACCATAAACAATCACACATATAAAAACAATATTTATGGGAAAGCTTAAAGCAGAAAACCCCCAACTATATGTATATTATAATGATAGAGATCATGTAACAATCATTGCACAAACTCCTCACAAGCTCTTAGTACAATCTCCAATTGCTACACACTACACAAGCTCAGATCTAGCAAAACACATGCTCCAATCTGCTCCACCTGTTAGCTTGCCTCTACTGTGCAATCCAAGATGAATAATGGCCCAATCTAAGTTTAAATCCACCTGGTATGCACTGCACAATCCTCATTGGCATCTCCATCAATGTGTGGTGCAAACTCATGCACCAGTATGGTCACAACTGATAGTCACACTTGCTCTTTCACCTACCTCTTCACTGGTCTCCACTGAAACTGTCAATGCACTAAAGTTAACTGATGTATTCTTTAGTTGATTTATGAGTTAATAATTAGTGAATTAATTAATAACTAATTCACACCACTCTCACTAGTGTATCAATCAGTTAGACTAGATACAACTAGCTCAACTATGTTTAACTGAGTTAAACTGAATACAACTCCACTAACTTCCTCATACCTGAGTTCTAACTGAAGTCTCCATGCAATAGCTCCACTAAACCCCTAGGAATAGCATAATTCCTTCTGTCAGCTGCATGTGCCACATCTGTGCACTTAACTGAAGTGCTCCAAGAGGATAAGATAATGTTTAGAGTCCAAATATTATTAAGAGCTAATAATATTCGACATATCTATTTTTAGACTTGCAATCTAAAAATAGATTCCGCCCAGTATGTCTAAAAATAGAAGTCCATCTATTTTTTCCGACTTGACCAACCATCCACAAATAGCATCCTGCAACTCATAGAACATGATCCATATGTTTAAAAATAGACATAGTCTAAAAATAGACTTTGCGCCAAAAATAGCCTGCGGGCCCACTTAGTGAAGGCGACTCCTTTCCACTAAGCTCATCATCTTGTTGCAATCTCAACACTCCCTCTCAACAAGATATGGATTATCTACAACCCCTATCCTGCCCCTGTGGTATTCGAATTTGCTCCTGGTGAGCGCCTTTGTCAAGATATCAAGATCCCGATCCTCCGTAGGAATGTATGAAAGTAACATGATCTTTCGCTGCACACAATCTCTGATATGATGATACCGGATGTCAATGTGTTTAGATCTATCATGAAATACTGGATTAACCAAGAGTTTGATGCAACTCTGATTATCACAATAAATCACAGTAGGCTCTAAGTGTGAACCAAACAACCCGACCAGGATCTTCCTCATCCATATAGCCTCGCATGCAGCCAAACTCGCTGCCATATACTCGGCCTCTGCTGAACTGAGTGCCATGAATCTCTGCTTCCTAATGTACCAAGAAAATGTTGTCAACTCGATACTGAAAATCCCTCCAGATGTGCTATTTCTGTCCGTTGGGCTCCCTGCCCAATCTGCATCCGTGAAGCCACATAGCTTCACCTCATTCGACTGTCTGTACCATAATCCATATCCCAATGTGCCTCTGAGATATCTCAATACATGCTTGCCTGCCTTCCAGTAGAGCTTGGTTGGCTTAACCATAGCTTGTGAAAGCTAGTTAACAGCATAGCATATGTCGGGTCGTGTATTGACCAGATACATAAGCGACCCCACCAACTGTCGATAAACAGTGGCATCCACTACCTCCACCGAAGTAGCATCCTCCTTCCTCCATCCACCAGGAAGAGGAGTATCGAATAGTCATACCATGCATGTTGAACTTCTCCAAGATCTCCGGCATACTTACCTGAGAAACAAACACCCATCATTGCTCGCCAAATTTCCAATCCTAGGAAATAATGAAGGAGGCCCAAGTCCTTCATCTCAAACTCTTTTGGAAGATCATCCTTGCATGAGAGTATCAAAAGTTCATCACCCGTCAAAATCAAATCATCTACAGAGAGTACAATGATCAGCAACTTACCCTCCACCACAATCTGGTATAGGTTCGAATCTGCCTCACTCTTGGAGAATCCAAATCCAGTAAAATAACTGTCAATCTGTATGTACCAAGCAAGAGGTGCTTGTTTCAACCCATACAACGCTCTTTTGAGCCTGCACACATGTGACTCACTGCTGAAGATCTCGAAACCTTCGGGCTGCTCTATGTACACCTCTCTCAATCACCCCCCGCTGAGAACTAGCCAGCATCCATCCCGATGAATGTGCCACCCCATCTCTCAACGAGAGAGAAAGAATCGTTCAGATGGAAGAATACCTTGTGACAGGTGCAAAGTTCTCCTCATAATCGATCCCCTAACTGGTGAAAAGCCTGAAACAAATCTTGCCTGCACTTCTCCACACTCCCGTCACCGTTTGCTTCACTTTCAGAGATCCATCTTAATAACCCACCACATCGATTTCCTTCTGAAATTCTGGGGATAACATTTTACATAATCGCTTTCTGACAATCGAATCATACTCTTCCACCATGGCATCTACCCATGCGGGGTCCTCCACAGCTTCCTCGAAAGAGGATGGCTCTGTCACGATACACTTGCTCACAAGAGCCATGTATCCAATATACCGGTCAGGTGACTGTCTCTGTCTGCGCTGTGATGTAGGTGCTCCTACAACCTTCTCTGCATCTTGAGCCAGTCGCTCAGCTTCTGTAGTGCGCTTCCGCCCTCTGATGGTTGGCGCTGCCTGAGTGGTCTCTTCCACTCCATGAACCTCCTCATGTGGCTAATCCACATCCTGAGACTCATCCTTAGGAACTAATAGCTCCTCATCTGCATGCAAGTGTGGTTCCCTCTCAAGCGAACACTTCATGGATTTCTCCTCCTGAAATTTGATATCCCGTCGCACAACAGTCTTGTGACTGTATGGAAATTACACACGACAGTTGTGGGGTGTATCAGTGTACCCCACAAATATCCCAACCTCTGTGGTCGGCTCCAGCTTCTTCCTAATATCCTTCGTCACATGAATGTAAACAGGTGAACTAAAAATCCTCAAATGGGAAATATCAGGCTTATTACCAGAAAACACCTCCTCGGGTGTACTCATGCCAAGTATCTTGTGAGGACAACGGTTCTACACATATACTGCAGTATTGCATGCCTCCGCCCATAAGTGAATGGGTAGGCCCTGATCATGCAACATCGCCCATGCAGCACCCACGATCGTTCTGTTCTTCCGCTCAGCAACCCCGTTCTGCTATGGGTTATGAGGTGCTATGAGCTCTCTTCGAATTCCTTCTGCGCTGCAAAAGTCCTTGAATTCACCAGAGATGAATTCACCACCATTGTTGCTCCTTAGAGCCTTCACCTGCTTCCCCGATTCTTTCTCAACTAGTGCCTTGAACTCACGTAATCCTTTGAGTATGTCTCGCTCCTCTTCCCGCATGAAGAAGATCCAACACTTACGAGAAAAATCATCAACAAATATCACATAATACTCCGTGCTTTGTCAAAGGCTGAAGCCATCGAGAAAGGTCCACACATGTCCGTGAATTTCTTCCTGTCGATCGTCATGGCGCACCATCCTCTTGTAAAGGTGTGGCTTTCACAAATTTTCCCAAGGTACATCCCTTTGCACTGATCCGACCGCGCAAGAGTGCCTTTAGGAAGCCCGAGAAATCGCTACGCATTTCATAGCTCCATGGTGAAGGTGGCCCAATCTTCAAAAACAACCGCCACTCATCCCGCCTGCCACCACTCCTTCTCGCCAGCCACCACAAGCCACAGCCTCCATCTAACTGCAATTGATAAAGGTTCTTAACTCGAACCCCTATCCTCTGGGTCTCACCAGTTTCCTTATGCGCAGGAAAGCCTTTCCCTTGCTAAAGACAACATCATATCCCTTGTCTTCTAACATTGCCACAGAGATAAGATTCTTCTTCAATCCTGGAACATGCATCACTTCCTTCAATACGAAGGGTTTACCAGACTCCCTCTCAAAGGAAATGGTACCGATACCGGTCGCACTGTATCTATCATCATCGCCCATCTCGATGTGCACTCCAAGATCTTTCTCATCCAGATCAGTAAACAAATCTCGATCTCCTGTCATGTGAAAAGATGCACCACTGTCAAGAAACCACACTGAACCCATCACACTTGAGACCAAGCATGTGATCAGCGAAAAATCCAGCTCAAACTACAAGGCTAAGGCCTCTCCAGCTGCAGATCCAGCAGCCTGCTTATTTTTCTTCTTCTGCGGACAATTTGTGGCATAATGTCCGTGTTGGTGACAGTGAAAGCACTTCACCTTGGACATGTCCTGCTTCTTGCCTTTCGCACCGGAATGAGAAGCTTTCTTGCTCTTCCCCTTCTTTGCTTTGGCAGAAAAAGTGCAATTCTCTTCATCAGAGTTCTTTGATGAAGATTCGTCCTTGGTACTTCGCCTTATCTCCTCTTGCACAAGATCCGACCAAAGTCGCTCCCATCTTGGCAATTTCTCCCGACCATTGACAGAGTCCTAATAGGAATGCCAACTCTTTGGAAGCCCAAGGAGAGCCAAGCTCACCAAGTCCTCATCATCAATAGTCACCTCATACTGTACCTAGTCCCGCATTGGGTGAACTTGTAGGAGGTACTTGGGCATACCACGTCTTCTCCATCTTTATGTTTCATTGTCTCGAGCGCCAACTTCCTCTGTCGTTGCTGACACAACCACCCATATCTGCGGTCACATCAAGAATGGAGAAGCCTTACCATGAAGGCTGGACACTATGTGATCCTTCACACCCTCCAAAAGAATCCTTCGACACTTTGCTGTCTTCTTTTGCCATGCGTCAAGTACGGCAACATCAGTAGAAGTAGGCTTTGGGACTTCAGCATCTATGAAATCCTTCAACCCATTGTCATCTAGAACCGCCTCCATCCTGTCCTTCCATGCAATATAATTTGAGCTCCCCTCAAGGGCATAGTCTAATCGCAATCCGTTGAAAGACATCTCAACTTTGACACCAAGAAAACACTGCTGCAAATTCGAATTCCACCAGCTCAAAACTCAACTGCTTCAATGTTTTGAAATTTCTCCAATGATCAATATCGCTCTGATACCATGTATAAATTTGAATAAATGTTAAATTATTCACCGATATTATCCTGATCACACACTATTTAAGCTTTCCCATAAATACTGTGTTTATATGTGTGATTGTTTATGGTTTTAATGTGCGCATGCAATTGTTCATATTTCCACAATTAATGATCAATAGTAGAAGAGGTTATGTATTATGCATGAAGCTAAAATAGTGTGTGATTAGGATAATCTCGGTGAATAATTTAACAGTTATTCAAATTTCTACACAACCCACCCCCATATCAGCTTTACCTCCACCTCCGTTCATTTTCAGAGCAGGTTTGTCGACTGCATCTAACCAAGGAACAATCAATCAAGGTGAAAACATGGCAACACTAGCCTTTTTATTGAAAATATATGCTCCAATTAACCTTCCTCAACCAGTGAATGTAATGCCTCAAGAGTATCTTAAATTACTTCCATGTTTTATGGGAGAAGATGAAATAACTGCAAAACAACACTTGCCTATGTTTTGTAATTTTGTTGAAAATGTGAATGTAGAACATCTTGATGTTGTAATGAGGCTTTTTGTTCAGTCTATAGATGGAGAGGCTAGAAATTGGTTTAAGGTATTTCCAAATAATTATATTAATATATGGGAAGAACTGGAAAATTGATTCACTCAATGATGGGGTGAAAAAAGGGATCGTAGATATTCATTGACAGAATTCAATGCAATCAAAAGAAAACTAGATGAGAATATATCATATTTTATCAAGAGATTCAATAAGTTGTATAACATTTTGCCTGTAGAAATGAATCCCCCACCTTTTGGAACAAAGGTGGTTTTTGCTGGGGCTTTTGAATCCGATTTTAGTTTCACGCTTATAGAAAGGAGATCCCCTACTCTAGAGAAGATAAAAACATATGATTTAGAGATTGAAGCTAATATGACTACAGTTGGAAAAGAAAAAGGGAAGCAGCTGGTCCAAGAGAAGGGGAAAGCAAAAGAAGAATCATCACAAGATCAAAGAATTGAAGATATGACAAAGGTGATAAAAAGCTTGTCAAATAAGCTATTTAAGATGGATTTGGAAAGTAAAAACTCTCAAAGACAAGTACAAAAAAACTGAGGGAGATTTAAACCTCAATTCAGAAGACATCCAATGCAAATTTTGCAGAGGGAAAGAAAATATAAAGACCATGTTCAAGCACCATTGTATAAAGAAGCAGCACTCGAAGAGTCAGTAGAAAATGATGAAAGGGAGGCTGAAGATCAAATATCTGTTATGTACACAATAGAAGATGATGAAGAGGAAGATTGTGAGGGAGAATATGTTGAAGCTGAAGTATCTTTTGACCAAGATGAAATGGATGAATACTGTAGGCAATTCACAGATTTCATGCAATATGAGTTTCATAAAAAGTATGATTTAATGTCTAGAAAGAGATCTAGAGTGCGAGATAATTAAGGTGAAAAATAAGATACTATTCCTCCTCCAATGGTGACTCCACAACAAAATGACCCTGTAAAACAAGTGAGTGATGAGAAGCGACCTATAAATTCAATTAATAGAACATATATGCAATAGGGTGAACCTTCCCAGAGTAAATTAGTTGATATTAATATTTTGGAGAGAGTTGTTCATGTACCCGAACAAGCAACAAATTCTAGAAAGAGTGAAGAAGAACCTGAAAATAATGTTAAACAAACTCATCCTTTCAGTTTTACAAAATATTTGAAGAAGGTAAAAATTCAGATACCTCTTCTATAATTAGCTAAAATACCAGTCTACAAGAAAGAAATTTCAGAATTTATTAATCTCAAACAGATTGAAGATATAAGTGACACTATGAACTTACAAGAAGAGAAGTCAGTGGTCACCTTTGGTCCTCATGTAGAAGAAGTAGACCCTTCTGTCCCACCATTATATATTTCTATATTTCTTCATGAGTTTACTCTCCATAATTGTATGCTGGACTCAGGTCCATCAAATAATCTCATGCCATTTCCTGTTATGAAGGAACTAAACTTGTAGATTACCAAACCTTGCATGGATCTGTATTCATTTGATTCCAAAAGGGTGAAATGTATTGGGTTAATTAAATATGTAGTAGTTTCTTTGGCACAAATTCTAGCAAAGAGTATAGTAATGGATGTAGTGGTTCCTGACATTCCAGCCAGCTTTGGAATTCTCTTGTTAAGATCTTGGGGAGAAAAGCTAGGATGTGTTATTAAACTATATTTCACTTATGCTATCATTCCCATTTTCAATGGGGAAGAAAGGAGATTGTACGGGGAAAAAATGTTCGTGAAGACTACTACCAAGAAAGATGCAGGAAATTCCCCTATTTATAGTCAAGAAACAAAATATCTTTCATGTTTCATGCTGCATGAAGATGCAAAATTTGTTGAAGACACAGGGAAGCAACTCTCTTTAGCAGTTGTAAATAATGAATTTCACTCAAAAAATATTTGGAAATGCTAATTGATGGTACCTACTCCAAGGAAGGCACATGAGCTAGATTCTTGCTGATATCACTAGAAGGTAACCTCATGCCTTTTTATTTTAAATTAGAATTTGATTCGAAAAAAACGTGGCTGAGTATGAGGCCTTGATCTTAAGCCTTCAAGTTACTAAATAGATGGGAGTTCAGTGTATTTCAATTTTTGGTGACTGTGAACTGATAACAAGACAGATAAAAAATCATTGTTAGACCAAGCATCTGAGATTAAGATCATATAGAAATGAATTTTGGGATCTGATAGAGAACTATTTTGAAGTCTTTAATATTCAGTTCATCCCAAGGGAGGAGAAAAGGTTGGAAAATTCGTTAGCAGTTGCAACTAGTACCTTTAAGCCTCCAATGAATCCAAGGTTGAGGTATGAGATTGAAATTAGACACATACCATCCATTCTTGAGAATGTGAAACATTGGAAGGTGTTTGAAGATGATGAGTAGATAAATCATTTCTTCACAATAATTGGAAACTTTGAAGATGTTGAGATAGATCAAGAAGAAGAATAGACAAATCAAAAAGGATAGGTAAGAAACCTCAGGCAATCAATAGATGAGCAGAAGATTATCTAGTTGAAAGACAATATCCTCCATAAAGGACTAGTTCCCCTTTAAACATTATTTTATTCTAATGATGTTCCTGTTGATTAAAAGAAAACACATCAAGAAGAAGAGATTGAAGAATGTAATTTGGGAACTCAACAAGAGCCAAAAATGGTGAAGTAATTCAAGGGCGTTCCCAAAAATTATAAAGAAAGATACATTGGTATTTTTAAAAAGTATATGGATGTGTTTTCTTGGTCCTATGAAGACTTGAAAAAATATGATAAAAGCATAATACATCATAAGATCCCAGTGAAAGAAGGAATTAAACCATGATTAATCCATTAATGTTAGTTCCAATTGAAAAGGAAGTGAAGAAATTGCTGCAAGAAAAAATCATAGTGACTCTCATATATTCTGATTGGGTCTCTAATCTGGTTCCTATGAGGAAGAAAAATGGAGAGATAAGATTGTGTGTGGACTTCAGAAATTTGAATAGAGAATCTCTAAAAGATAATTATCCTTTACCTAAAATGGATTATGTCTTACATGAGTTGACAGGAGCTTACGAGATGGATATGGTTGATGGATTCTCTGGATACGATCAAGTGGCAGTGGATCAGGAATATCATAAAAAAACAGCTTTCACAACCCCCTATGGCACCTTCATGTATGCAAGGATTCCATTTGGTCTCATGAATGCAGGTGCAAATTTTCAAAGGGCCGTGAACATAGTTTTTGTTGGGGACAAGTATGTGGTTATATATTTGGATGATGTAACTATTTTTTTAGGATTAGATGATGAACACCTGGAACATCTGCAAAGAACTTTTGAAAAGTGTAGGAAGTATGGTCTTTCACTAAATCCCAAAAAATATTTGTTTGCCTTGGAGGAAGGTAAATTATTGGGTCACATAGTTTCAAAACAAGGAATAAATATTGATCCAACAAGGGTGGAGGAAATTCAAACCATTCCTTTTCCCATAAGCAAGAAAGATATTTAGAGATTTTTGGGGAAAATAAACTTTCTAAGAAGATTTGTACCAAATTATGTTGAAATTGTGAGTAATATAACTGACTTGTTGAAGATAAATGTAGAAGTGAGGTGGGATAAAGAAGCAAGAGAAGAATTTTCCAGAATAAAAGAATCACTCCAGGAAGCTCCTCTTTTAATAAGTCCTGATTATCAAAAGGTATTTCAAATATTTTAATCATTCATTTCCACCACTACTATTGCTGCCGTGTTATTGCAGAAAAATGAGGATAGTAAGAAGAAGCCAATGGAATTCTTTAGCAAAGTTCTCAAAGATGCTAAGCTCAAATATAAAATTTTGGAGAAACAAGTGTATGCATTGGTTAACACACTCAAAGCCTTCAGGACTTACGTGTTACAATCTCAAATAACCACTTATGTACCTAATTATGCTGTCAAGGACACGCTGGTTCAAAGTGAAGTTGAAGGAAAAAGAGGGAAATGGATAATTAAAATCCAGGAGTATGGTTTGGACATTAAACCCACCAAGTTAATAAAAGGACAGGGTTTAGAAAAATTGTTAACAAAATAAATTTTCAAGCATTGGGAATTAATCTCTTGGCACCAGTGGATGGAGTTGGCAATGAAGAAGTTCAGAATAAGTCCAAAACAGGTATTCAATACAAATTTTTGTGTTCAGATTGGTATAAAGATGTTGTTCATTACCTGTGTTTCTTTTCTTGTCCATCTTCATTGAAAAAAACCAAATACAAAGCTCTCAAGCTTAAATCTCAACCATATGTCATAGTAGAAGAAAAGTTGTACTGGAAATATCTTGCTGGTATTTTTATGTTGTGCTTAACTGAAGGTGAATCCATTGAAGTTATCAAGGAATATCATGAAAGTCTATGTGGAGGAAATTATAGTTGGAAGTTCACAGCACATAAAATCCTCAAGTCAGGTTTTTATTGGCTTACACTATTTGCTGATGTATACAGACTATTCCGAAGTTGTCATAAGTGTCAATTGTTTGCAGAAAATAAGAGACTTGCTCTGTTGCCTCTCATTCCAGTATTCATAGAAGAGCCTTTCCAGGAACTAGGGACTGGACTCTATTGGAGAGATCAATCCACCATCAAGTGGGCAGTTCAAATGGATTATAACTGCTACTGAATACTTCACAAAGTGGGTTGAAGCAATCCCCACCAAGAAAGAAAATGACCAAGTGGTAATGAAGTTTCTGGAGGAGAACATCTAATTCAATAGGTTTGGCTATCTAGTCAATATTGTAACTGATAATGCTCAGGTATTTATTTCTTCTTGATTCATTAATTTCTATCAAACATATAATGTAATTTTTTCACATTCCATAGCCTACCATCCACAAGGGAATGGATTAGCAGAGTCTTCAAACAAGACATTGGTCAAGATTATAAAGAAGACAATCACTGAAAATCAGAAAGACTGGGATTCAAATTTGAAGTTTTCTCTTTGCGCAGTACGAGTAACCACCAAGAGGTCTACTGGCAAGTCACCCTATGAATTGGTTTATGGAACTCAGTCACTATTTCCTTCTCAGTTGGCCAAGCCAGTGATTGCTTTCCTTTAAGAAGCTCAGGAAGAACTTGATGCTCTAGTGAGAAGATTGAACAAAGTGATTGAATCAAGTGAAGACAGAAACAAAGTTAGAGATAACTTGATTTCTTATCAAGAAAAGATGAAGTCCATATTTGACAGAAAAGAAAAATAAATCCTCTTTCAAGCAAGACATTTAGTATTAAGATGGGACACCAGAAGGGCGGATAAAGGAAAGCATGGAAAGTTTGACCCTCTTCGGTGTGGTTCGTACATAATTTCTGAAGCCAGATCAAATAATACTTTCATCCTAGAATATTTAGATGGAGAATCTCTATAGCTGCCTATGAATGGGCAGTATCTGAAGCATTATTTCCAACACTAAATTTCAACATTTAACCCTTGTAAATATTGGATTTCTCATTGTTCTTATGTCACCAAGAAATATTTGACTCTATGCCCAATGGGTAAGGCACTAATTTGCGGTTCTTGGAGCTTTCATGGAAAAAAGCACTATCCCTAGGTGGAGTCAAATGTTGTGGCTCATTTACATTCAATTTTTTAAATATTTCTCATAAACACCAAAAAAGCTTATATGGTAGAAAATGAAAATTTTTTGTATGTCAAAAAATAATTTTGATTTATATGTTGGTGTATTAACATTATGTGCGGAGATGTGAAGGCGGGTCGAGTCGTGCTTCTTCGCATGATCAGGAGAGACTAGCGCTATAGAATATCGAATAAGCTTAGGAGGGTTACGCCGTGGAGAAAAACAAATTGGTAATCAAGATAATTTATTCGTTAAAGGAACATATGCAAGCCTGTTGAATGAAATTGTGTTCATTATCGAAGAAATCGTATAGATTTCCCAAAGGCAGAGAACTGGTGTATTTTCCCTTAAAAAATTAAGAGTTTTGGAAGAGGCGTAAAGGGGAAAATCGACAGTCAGGATGAAAACGCAGAATTGAGTGGAGAGATGGACGATGGAGATCATAGAACAAAAATGCAAGTCAGATTGATCGGAGGTTGTGAAGAGAAGCCACATGTCGGCGATAGGTTCCATAGCACGTCACACTTCATGACTTTTAACATTTACCTCCTGTTTCTTATAACAAATCTTCCGATTTGTGATTTGCGATTGGCCCCACCTCCGCTTGCCACGTCATCCCTATCACACATCGCACATCACACTTGGTGACTTTTAACACTTACCTCCTGTTTCATATAACAAATATACCAATTTTCATTTGGCCCCCACCTCTGATTTCCATGTCATCCCTCTCCCACATCGCACATCGCACTTCACGAATTTTAACACTTACCTCCTGTTTCTTATAACAAATCTTCTGAATTATGATTTGCGATTGGCCCCTCCTCCGATTGCCACATAATCCCTCTCGCACATCGCACATTGAAATTCACGACTTTTAACACTTACCTCTCATTTCTTATAACAAATCAACCGATTTGCAATTTGTGATCGGTCCCACCTCCATCCTGGCACATCACCTTCCCATCGTTGCACGTCGCAAATGCAGGAGGAAAGTGCTAAGGAATATGTTATGAACGTTGAAGTGCTGAAATTTGATGGAAAGGCAGACATGATACCATTCAAAGGTTAAGTTGAATTTATTTAAAGTCCAAGATTATGTGCAATTGCGTTGGTTTTATGAAGAAACGTGAACGCGGGCAATAGACTCGGGTAACGCCTGACCCCGTGTAGAACAGAGTTGTATGTGGTGGCGTTTTGTAAATAAATGGAAGACTGAATGCTGTAGGAATGAGTGAAAGAGGTAGAGTCAAGCAAAAGGGGACAGGATAACATGGTTTGAAGTGCAGAGGCATAGATAGAGTCAGGCAAAGGAGCATATGGTGGCACTGTTTGAAGCACAACAACTGGGTCAAGTCGAGCAAAGAGGCTGTTGGGTTTGTGTTATATTCTTTCCATGACTAGTCATGTGCGGGGGGCTAACAGGGGGAGCGATAGCCCGCTGCCCCGGGAAATTTTTTTTTGGTCCTTATTTTCTAGTGGGCGGACCCACCCATGGTTTTGTGCATGGGTTTGCACATGGTTTTGGGGCATGATGGATTTTGGCCCCTGGTATTTTGTAGATCCGGTCAAGGGAACTACGGGTATGTTCTAATCTAGGGTTAATGGATTGGGGTTTATGTATGCTTCGACATGTATATATATGTGTTGTAACACTAAAAGGAATATAATGAAAAATCAAGCTAGTCGTCCCGATTTGGGATCCAAGGGAAAATCTCTGTGTTTATATGTTTTATGTTTTATGCTCTTGCTATTGTTTATTTTCTATTTTTAAGATTCGTTTGCAGATAATTTCTGTACAGGGTTAAACCAACATTTGGTATCAGAGCAGTTTCGGCTTCAAGGGGACACCTTTGCTACTGAGGGGTTTTTTTCTCAAGCCTGAGGTAGACCCTATTCAGTGGGAGATCTGCGGGATCGATTCTTGCAGTGAAAGAAGATGGCGAGCGGCGGGAAGATAGAGATCGAGAAATTTAATGGTTAGAGTTTTGAGTTGTGGAAGCTCAAGATGGAGGATCTGCTGGTGGATAAGGACCAGTGGATCATGGTAGATCCAGGTACTAAACCAACGACAATGTTAGATGAAGACTGGAAGAAGTTGGATCAGAAAGCGAAGAGCACAATACGGTTGTGTGTCTGAGATTCAGTATTGTTGAATGTATCTGGGGAAGCTACGACGAAGACCTTGTGGGACAAGATAGAGACTTTGTACCAATATAAGTCTCTGGTGAATAAATTGTTCCTGCGGAAAAAACTGTATAACCTGAGGATGAAGGATGGAGACTCGGTGAAAGAGCATCTGAATGCCTTCAATACTGTGGTAAGTCAGTTGTCATATGTTGATATTAAAATCTCAGATGAAGATAAGTGCATCAATTTGTTGTGTTCTCTACCAGACTCGTGGGACAGTCTGGTTATTGCAATTGGTAGCAATACAACTACCTTGAATTTTGATGACAATGTCTCAGCCTTGCTATCGGAGGAAATGAGACAGAGAAATATGGAGGGTCAGAATGGAGATGCCTTATATGTAAGGGGAAAGTCCTAGAACAGAAACAAGAATAAGGTTTCGAGTGGGAGATCTAAATCTAGAGGGAGATCTAAATATCCTGGAAAGTTTGTAAAGGTGTGGCCGAAAATGGCAGTAGCGAAGGGCACTACAAAAAGGACCGCATCTAAAGCTCTTGTGAAAGGAAAGGGATTTGATGATGCTCCTTCTCGCAGAGGAAAAACCACTCCTGATGGTTAGCGGGGATGTATTTTGCTTCTTCTTCAAATACACATGTAGATCATGAGTCATGGTTGATTGACTCGGGTGCATCCTTTCACTTCACTCCTTATAGGGAGTGGTTCTGCGAGTATGAGAAATGTGATGGCGGTGATGTCTTCCTAGGTGATGATAGGAAGGCCAGAATCGTCGGACGTAGAAAAGTCAAGCTGAAGTTGCAAGGTGGAAGGATTAGAACACTTCCTGGTGTTTTTCACATTCCTGCATTGGCCAGAAATCTAATTTTTGTAAGCAAGATGGATGATGCAGGTGTAAAAACAGTGTTCAAGAAAGATACCTGTAAGATGGTTCGGGGAGCACTAGTATTAATGTGGGGAGTTCGGATTGGAACTCTGTACAAGCTTCAGGGTAGCACTATTATTGATGGGTGCAACAGTTCTATGGTTCTCAAAAGTGGAGCGGAAAGCCTAGCAGTCTCTGGAGAAAATACCATGCTATGGCATCAAAGGCTTGGACATATTGGAGAGAAGGGCCTTCGAATTCTACATGGAAATGGTATGGTAGAATGTATGTCTAATAGCTCTCTAGATTTCAATATCTGTGAACATTGTGTATATGGGAAGTAGAATCGGGTGAGTTTTCCTTCTGGTGCTAAGAGGGCAAACAAGATATTAGAGCTTGTGCACAGTGATGTGTTTGGACCTATGTCGGTTCCATCACTAGGTAAGTCTATGTACTATGTCTCATTCATAGATGAATTCTCAAGGAATACATGGATATATTTATTGAGGAAGAAATCTGAAGTCTTTGACAGATTTAAAGAATTTAAGGCTCTGGTGGAAAACTAGACAGAGAAGAAGATAAAGGTGCTGAGGACAGATAATGGTGGGGAGTTATGCAAGAAGGAATTTGAAGAGTTCTGTAAGAAGTGTGGTATAGCACAGCAGAAGAATACTCCATACACACCTCAACAAAATGGAGTTGCATAAAGAATGAACAGAACGCTGATGGAAAAGGCAAGAAGCATGCTCAGTGGTACCAGGTTAGGATAAGAATTCTGGTCAGAGGCAGTGGAGATTGCATGTTACTTGGTTAATAGATCACCTTCATCAGTGTTGGAGGATAAGACTCCACATGAGGTATGGACTGGTAAGAAACCCTCTCTTTCACATCTGAGGGTATTTGGATGTGATGCGTATGTACATGTTCCAAAGGAGAAAAGGAGCAAGTTGGATAATAAATCTGAAAGGTGCATCTTTATAGGGTATAAGGATGGTTTAAAGGGTTACAAGCTTTGGAACTCGGAAACAAGGAAGGTTGTGTACAGCCGAGATGTGGTGTTTAGAGAGGTGAAAGATGTTGTTAAACATGAAGTCCTACCAAAGGAACCTGAAATGATAGAGTTTGAGCTAAAGGAGGATGTATCAGACTCTATAATAGAAGATGACTCAGAATAGGGGGAGCCACAAACTCCATCTGTGAGAAGATCAATTCGGGAAAGAATACAACCAGAAAGGTATACTCCATATGCTTTCTGTTCAAATTTTTCTTTAACTATAACTGATGATGATCCCAGAACCGTCAGGGAGGCAGTAGATTCGGAGGATGGAAAACTTTGGAAGGAGGCCATGGTTTATGAAATGGCATCCTTGCATAAAAATGAGGCATGGGATCTGGTGGAGTTGTTAGCTAGAAGGAAGCCCATTGGGAGAAAATGGGTGTTTAAGAAGAAGATGAATGTATAAGAATGCAAGGTGGAGAAATACAAAGCTCGGTTGGTAGCAAAAGGTTATTCCTAGTTGCCAGGAATTGATTTTGATGATATTTTTTCTCCTGTTGCCAAAATTACTTCTATTAGATTACTTTTATTTGTTGTTGTTGCATTTGATTTTGAGGTAGAACAGATGGATGTGAAGACAACATTTCTTCATGGGTATCTGGAAGAGGAGATCTACATTAGACAAACCGAAGGCTATATGGTGAAGGGGAAGAAAGAGCTGGTATGCAGGTTAAAGAAGTCTCTGTATGGGTTAAAACAGTCACCAAGGATGTGGTATCAGAAATTTGATACCTATATACGGGGACTTGGCTTCACCAGAAGCAAGGAGGATCAATGTGTTTATTTTAAATTAATTTGTGACCGTGTTATTTATTTGGTCTTGTATGTGGATGATATGTTGTTGATTGGAAATGACAAAGAAATTATCCAAGATTTGAAGACCCAACTGTTCTCCAAATTCGACATGAAGTATCTTGGTGCTGCAAACTATATTTTGGGCATGGAAATTAAGAGAGATTGGGCAAAGAGGAAGCTCTGGTTAAACCAGAGGAAGTATGTCGAGACTATATTGCAGAGGTTCAATATTCAGGATAGAAAATCGGTGAATGTTCCTATTCCTATAGGTGTAAAGTTGTCTGCTGAACAGTGTCCCAAGACATGTCAAGAAGAAGAGGAGGATATGTCCCGTGTTCCATATGCAAGTGCAGTGGGTAGTCTGATGTATGCAATGGTCTGTACTAGACCAGACATTGCACATGCAGTGGGAGTATTGAGCAGGTTTATGTCAAACCCAGGGAAGGAGCATTGGACAACAGTGAAGCGGGTTTTCAGATATTTACGTGGCACTAGTGATTATGGCTTGTGCTACCAGGGAAGACCAGGATTGGAAAGAGTGTTGGACATTCGTGGTTTTTTTGATGCAAACTGGGCTAGAGATCTGGACCAAAGAAGATCTACAAGTGGGTATGTGTTTAGCCTATTTGGAGGTGTAGTCAGTTGGATGAGTAAAAGACAGTTTGTAGTGGCTCTTTCAACTACAGAGGCAGAATACATGGTAGTCACTCATGCAAGCAAGGAAGCAGTTTGGTTGCAGAGATTGTGTTCAAGTATAGGGTTGGTGCAGCAAGTTATAAGGATAGACTATGATAGCCAAAGTGCAATTTTCTTGGCTAAGAACCCTGCTTGTCATTCAAAGACAAAGCACATTGATGTTCAATATGACTTTGTGAGATATGTGGTTGAGGCTAAAAGGGTGTTGCTAGTAAAGGTGGACACTTTGAAGAATGTTGTAGATGCCTTGACAAATTCTGTGAGCACTCAGAAGTTCTCTTGGTGTAGAGAAATAATGGGTGTTGCAAAGCTGGGCTAATGACTCAGCTCTCTTGTGGCCCCCTGTGGAAAGAAAACAACAAGTGGGAGAATGTTGGGTTCGTGTTATATTATTTCCACGACTAGTCACGCGCGGGGGGGTAATAGGTGGGGCGATAGCCCCCCTTGTCGGGGTCTGGGGCAGCGCCTCGGGAAAATTTATTTTGGCCCTTA
Organism: Pinus albicaulis; assembly: GCA_034641835.2. Taxonomy (NCBI): domain Eukaryota; kingdom Viridiplantae; phylum Streptophyta; class Pinopsida; order Pinales; family Pinaceae; genus Pinus; species Pinus albicaulis. The sequence goes on from CM076580.1 coordinate 1,519,777,422, forward strand.
TTTTCCAGTGGTCGGACTTGCCCATGGTTTTGTGCATGGGTTTGCACATGGTTTTGGGGCATGATGGTTTTCGGCCCCTGATATTTTGTAGATCCGGTCAAGGGAACTATGGTTATGTTCTAATCCAGGGTTAATGGATTGAGGTTTATGTATGCTTCGAGATGTATGTATATGTGTTGTAACACTAAAAAGAATATAATGAAAAATCAAGCTGGTTGTCCCGATTTGGGATCTAGGGGAAAATCTCTTTGTTTATCTGTTTTATGTTTTATGCTCTTGATATTGTTTATTTTCTGTTTTTAAGATTTGTTTGCAGATAATTTTTGTACAGGGTTAAAACCTACAAAGGCGCTATTGCAGAACTCTTCAGATAGCGCATCAGAAAAAGAAAATACATGACAACAAGCAGAAAAGAAAAACAATGAACTTTGGAAGAGATGTAGGGTGAGGATGTCTGATTTGTCAGGGAGACACATCAGCACTTCAGGGAGACGCATCAACGAAAAATTAGATTCAATAAAAAAATTATATTTCAAGTATTAATTTGTTTTCTTTGTAAGTTAACATAGAAGATATAGTGATGTCCTCAATTGCAATGTAATATGTAGTTTTAACAGTTTAGGTAGTCGAAGTAGTTTCAAGAAGTTTTAGCAGTTACAAATTGTTTTTGATGTATTTAAGCAAGATAGAAAGAAAGAAGAGGGGTTCTGAGTTTTGTGTTGATTAGCAGTTGTCATTGATGTCAACCCAAGAAGCACCAGGGGCTACCCAAATATTGCATGGGAATTTTGACCTACCAAATTACTATATTCCGTGTCAAGAATTCTTTTGATGGTTTCTACTTGTCGAGATGTTTCCGTTGATATATGGCACGCCATGTAATTCTTCACGGTTTGAGAGATATTCATGTTTGGAGTTTGTAACCCCAATTAGTGGGCTAAAACCCCATGGGGTTGTGGCATGGGTCATTGAAAAGTCAATAATTAATAATTTTTAAGCTCCTAAAATCCCTCCCACATTCACTTGTTGAAGCCCCTCTCAACCTAAGCATTTATATAAATTGTGATGCTCATATCCTCCTTATGTAGGGATTTTTCTATCTGAAATAGGTCATCATGGAATTTTCGCTCTATTTTTATTTTTCTACGAAGGTTCAGAAGCTGAAATTTTTATGACGTGAATTTGAAATCTTGAGGAAGCACCTGTAAAATTTTTAGATAAAGTTGCACAATATTTTAGGAGATATGATTTGTGGAAGTCAGTGTTTTTGTAGGCTCCTAAAATTCATCTCAAAGAAGTAACCTTGGGAAAATAGTCATAACTCTCTCCCTAAGTATCGGATTGGAATTATGTAAAATACGGCAGATAGTGCACAGGCTGTAGTTTTCTTTGTATCAATTTTAGAGCCTAATGAAGAAAGAGTGACACATGGCACGCCATAAAAGTTCGCTCTATTGAACCAGTCCATAATTAGGGCATTGTGAGAGACTGGGCATAAATCTCTCTTGCAGAATCCAAATTGGGTCAGACCTATTGTAATATTCCGAATCTGGAACAGCTACACCAAATCTGGATTATTACCAATCTGGAGCTTCATCAAATAATGAGCTTGGAAATTTAGAGAAGCTCAATAGATGTAAAATAACATCATACCAGTAGATGTAAGAACCTCAGCAATATATTGACCGATATTCTCCTTCCTGGGTAGGGAAATGTAGCAATACCAGGCATAAAATAGCTGTCTTCAGAAAATAACGCTATATAAGTTGAGAATGGGACTTGGATCCCTTATAATACATGATATGAAATTTATATTCAGAACTAGAGGTGAAAGAAATGATTCTAGCTCATATAAACAGATCTGCCCGAATCTATGCAGCTAAAATAAGCCAAAACCCCATAGCTTAGCTCATGCAACAACTGCTAAAACAAGAAATGCATTTTTCTAATGAGGGTTTCTGCAAAAAATGATGTAAGAGCTCTGATATGAGTCTTAATTAACCAAACCAATAGAGAAATGGAAGTTTACAAGCTTATACAGTGAAACAAGACATCCGACAAGGTTTCTGGCAAAATGTATGAAATAAGCAACACTGCAGAAAATAACGCAGTTGCTGCAACTCTGTATTAATATTGGCTAAATAAATCATGTAATTATTGAATAATATGGAAATAGGGCCAAAGGCCTCTCTAACAAAACTCCCAGAGGGAAATAGGCACCTCCTCCTCAAGAAATAACATAAAATCAAAGGATACAACACTGTTGTTGCTGCCTCTGCATGAAGGACGCAATTTTTTGAAGGAGACTATGTTGTAGCTAAATATGAATGAATGGCCCCAAGCCAAGTACTGAAATGAATCTCATATCCTTCTCTCTTGATCCCTTAAGCAAGTTGTTCTAAAGAGAGGATGGAATTCCTAGACAGGAATCCCTTGCACTAAGTAGTGCAGCAACTCCGACTAAACAGCTGAAGTATGCAATTGGTCTCTAGACCAAGAAAGCTGAATACATGAATGAATCTCCTTTGATGCTATGCCTTCCTTTTATCTTTTGTGAGCCTCCTCACCCCGGACCCCACACAATGTTAAGGTGACTTCTTCATGAAGCTTACTCTTTCAAAACTGCGCTACCCTAGCTTGCTTCCCTCCTCTTGTGGCTGCGCTGTTGAATTGGTCAACTAATCCACCTCCAATACCTATTTCACACTAGGGATCTTCAATCCAACTTAAATATGTGTGTTTAGGCTGATCCTTGTTCTCATTGAGCTAGTTTACTTGAGTGTTCTCTTCTTCCTCAAGAATGCATGTTGACTTAGTCAAACTTGACTATGTCCTCATCCAATTTGCCCTTGTTCACACTTGGAAGTGTAAATCCAACTCCTAAGGTGATCTCTTTCCTAAATAAGGTGAAATTTGTTCATAATTTTATTGTTCATGGGCCTCCTTGCCCATTTATTCCTCTCCTAGGTGAATGTAGCAAAATCTAATGTTCCAAATTGCTATGTGCAAATTTGGGAACATTACAGTCCTCCCCTCCCAAATGTTGCATGTCCTCAAGAAAATACAAGGATAAGACTGAAGAGCATCCTCTTCTTCCCTGTAGCTACCTCATAAGATAAAATCCTCCAAGGATCAAAGTGCTGCATCATCAATATATCTCCAAGTTTCCTCTCCCAAGTGTGTAAGCCATCTAAATAGCTGACATTATGTAATTGTAGAACATCCATGGAAGCAACAATGGGCTGTTTGAAGATCCTCTTGAAACATGGGGCCTGATATAGATTGGGACTCAACATCTCCTTTTGAATCTCTCCTCCCCAAGCTATCAACCAAACAAAATGAGTCACCCTCAAAATTGGTAACTCATGCAAATCATCCTCCACCTGTAGCTCTGACAAAGTAGGTGGGCTGGAATTCTGATCATGGTAAACATAGTAGCCTACCCCACACTACTTTCCTCTCCACTTAAGACAAGTGTAAAGGATTTTCTGATCTTGGGCTGCCATCATGTTTCCCTCAAGTGGCAAGAAGGAAATTAGACCTCCAAAGGTCCCTTTCCTAGTGCTGTGAATCAAGCTGGCCCAAACCATCTCATACATGATGGATAAGAAATCATCATCATAAAGCCTCCCATCCATCTGATGGCCCTCCTCATACAGAAATAAATGTTTTTCTATAGAGGCCATGTCTTTTCCCATGCTTCCCTTAGAGCATGCAATGCAGAAAGTTTGGGGATGCTCCTCTCCCAAGAACACATCCACTCCATGTGTTCCTCCTCCAATCATGCTCCTTATATAGGCAAGCAGGATCATGATCAAAATCATAATGAGAGAAATATTGAAGGCTTCATATGGTGCTGGAAGGTACCAACAGTATCCCAAGTGGTCACAACGCAGTCTTCCCCAGTGCAGCTTCAGAAAATAGCATGGCAAGTTGTCTCTCGATAGATGGATAGTTGTGTAAGTCACCACATCTACCAGCAAGTAGTAAATGGCTGGGTGCATCAACTGAGCATACAAGGAGTAACCAAACACTTGCCCCAAATAATATAGTAGATGGCTGTCTCCATCATAATAGTTGGCAAAAAATGGTCCATGGAGCCTAAAGAGAAACTTTCCTTTTTGAAGAGAAATGCACTGCAAGCGAAAGGTAAGAGCATGAAAATATTGTAGGGAACATTCAATAAATGCATAAACATAATTCTTACCATGTGATGGAAGAAAGATGGTGACAAGATCCATAGATGAATCCTCCATATTGATACGGCATACCCATATGAGGGGGAATGAACCACATGCTATATGAAAATCCTCCTCCTTATGCTTGGAAATCCAAGTCAAGGAGATCATACCATAGTAACCGATGAGTCCATCCATCACTCTACCAATCTCACCTCCTCTATGCCCATCAAGTGCATCAAATATGAAGTGATCCTGGGAACACTCCATCAACAAGCTCATGCTCCAAAGTGATAGTGCTATTGGCCTATGAAAATAGGCTCCTGCAAACTCATAAATCCATCCTTTGACATGTCCAATGTCAAAGACTCCTCCCATAGTGTTGCCATCTCCTCCTAGTGCAATATCATGCAAAGTGTGAGAGCAACTCTGTCCTCACCCTCTCTTAGTCCTCCAAAGCAACAAATGTCTTTGCTGCCCCATCATACCTCCATCATACAACTGATGTAATGAAAACAGAATGACCATATCATCATAATGTATCCACTCTCCTTGCTGCCCCATGATGCAAGTACTTTTCCAAGTATCATTCTCCCTCATACCCTTAGAAGAAGGATATGCCACATGATGGCCAAACTCTCTCAAGAGTAGCCAACGTAGTCTTGCCTCCTACTGCCCAATATCATAGAGTTGAAAGTAACTCTCTAACTTATTGCTCTCTATCCACATCCATTTATCGACCGATGAATGCCTCCTATCTTCCTCCATCTTGGTATCCCTTCAAAAGGGACCCCCATCCTCCCATATCAAATTTTTCTCCTTGCATTCCATGGGATGTTGAAATGCAACTCCTTGGAGACCTCCTAGAGAAGATCTCTCATCGATGATCATTTTGAACCCATAAGGATCAAAAGGGGCTAAAAGCAAAGCCTCCTTGCTGCTACCTCTTGACAGCACTGTAACCCTCCTCCAGGGTGTTTTGGCTATCTCATGTCTCAACTCCTGGATGAACACTTGGTTCTGCATGAATTTTTTTGGAGAAAAGTTCACTCCATCCTCCATGTTCATGATTCTCTCCAAAATATCACACCTCAACCTCAAATGTTGTGTGAAATTTAACAGGGATGTATGAGAATGATGGTTCATTTGCTCCTTGAACCATTCAAGCTTGCACAGAGCAGTGCAATCTTGCCGTTCTTCAATGGCAACAATGTTTGATCCTGGGCCATATAAGGACATATTTCCACCATTCTTAGAAGGATTTGCTGTAATAAAAAAAAATGGAAATCTTCCCATACCTTGGTGAGATGTGGGAACCTCTTGTGGAGCTGCAAAGGTTCCTCCATCCAATGTAATGGCTTCCCTAGTTGCTGATGTAGAAGGTTTCTCTTCGAAGGCTATGACAGTGCTGGTACTTGTCTCTTCCCATGGTGGTCTGGACCTTCTCTCCTCTGATCTATACCCATCAAAAGTTCTGATCAGCTCTTGAGTGAACTCAGAAAAATAAGTCACTCTTGTGTGGCTTAAGTGGTTGCACCACCAAGCATGGGCTTCACCCTCCAGGTGCAGCTTTGCAACTTCTACTGCCCCTTCTCTACTAATGGATGAAGTAGGAAGAATGCCTCAAGATTTCTTGCCCAAGCTCTAGATGTAGTTGACCCATCAAATGTATACAATAGGAACCTATTGCCTTTGATTTCTCCTTTGCTGCAAGGTCTTCTCTCTTCTCTCAGTTGAATAAATTGAGGAAAATCTAGGGTTTCTTTGATAGCCCTAGGTTAGCACTTGTATTCTGCCAAATATCCACTTAGGATTTCATGTTCTAAGTGGTATCCTTTCTCTTCACCTCCTCTATGAGAACAGGAAGTGCATGCATCTTTTTCTTCCTCTTGAAACCTAGAGGTTTCACTGTAGCTCTCTCCTCCTTGAAACCCTTTTGGAGTTTCAATGCATTTCTCTGCTTCTTTCTTCTTGGATCTAAAAAAAGATGAGAGTAAGATCATCCTCTCCATAATTTTTTTCTCCTCTCATTCTTATCTTCTTAGTGGACCTGAAATCCATAGGCTGAGCCAAGATGAAAGCTTTGATACCACTATAATATTCCAAATCTGGAACAGCTACACCATTGGGAATAATATGGATTATTACCAATGTGGAGCTTCAGAAAATCACGAGCTTGGAAATGTAGAGCAGCTCAATAGATGTAAAATAACATTATACCAACAGATGTAAGAACCTCAACAAGATATTGAACTATATTCTCCTTCCCGGGTAGGGAAATGCAGCAATACCGGGCATAAAATAGTCATCTTTAGCAAATAACGCTATATAAGTTGAGAGTGGGACTTGGATCCCTTAGAATACATGATATATAACTTATATGCAGAACTAGAGGTGAAATAAATGATTCTAGCTCATATAAAAAGATCTCCCCGAATCTATGCAGCTAAAATAAGCCAAAACCCCATAACTTAGCTCATGCAACAACTACTGAAACAAGAAATGCGTTATTCTAATGAGGGTTTCTGAAAAAAATGATGGAAGAGCTCTGATATCAGTGTTAATTAACCAAAAAAATAGAGAAATGGAAGTTTACAAGCTTATACAGTGAAATAAGACATCCGACAAGGTTTCTGGCAAAATGTATGAAATAAGCAACACTGCATAAAATAACGCAGTTGCTGAAAATATGTATTAATTTCGGCTGAATAAATCATATAATGACTGAATAATATAGAAATAGGGCCAAAGGCCTCTCTAACAAAACTCCCGGAGGGAAATAGGCACCTCCTCCTCAAGAAATAACATAAAATCAAAGGATGCAACACTGTTGTTGCTGCCTCTGCAAGAAGGACACAGTTTTCTGAAGGATACTGTGTTGTAGCTGAATATGAATGAATGGCCCCAAGCCAAGTACTGAAATGAAGCTCATATCCTTCTCTATTGATCCCTTAAGAAAGTTGATCTAAAGAGAGGATGGAATTCCTACACAGGAATCCCTTGCACTAAGCAGTGCAACAACTCCGAATAAACAATTGAAGTATGCAATTGGTCTCCAGAACAAGAAAGCTGAATACATGAATGAATCTCCTTTGATGCTATGCCTTCCTTTTATATTTAGTGAGCCTCCTCACCCCGGACCCCACACAATGTTGAGGTGACTTCTTCATGAAGCTTCCTCTTTCAAAACTGCGCTGCCCTAGCTTGCTTCCCTCCTCTTGTGGTTGCGCTATTGACTTGGTCAACTAATCCACGTCCAATGCCTCTTTCACACTAGGGATCTTCAATCTAGCTTACATATGTGTGTTTAGGCTGATCCTTGTTCTCATTGAGCTAGCTTACTTGAGTGTTTTCTTCTTCCTCAAGAATGCATGTTGACTTAGTCAAACTTGACTATGTCCTCATCCAATTTGCCCTTGTTCACACTTGGAAGTGTAAATCCAACACCTAAGGTGATATATTTCCTAACTAAGGTGGAATTTATTCATAATTTTATTGTTCATGGGCCTCCTTCCCCATTTATTCCTCTCCTAGGTGAAAGTAGCAAAATCTAATGTTCCAAATTACTATGTGAAAATTTGGGAACATTACACCTATGGCATTGAAAAGAAGACTCAGAGGAATACTACAAGGCTGAAAATCACATATTGGGGATCTGAAATAACATAGATACACCAGATTCAATATCAAGCTCCTAGAAGGAAGGAAACAACTAGATCATATGTTGTCAAGGGCTGCAAAGGACTAGAATTTCTAGGGTAGAAAAGTGAAGAAAGGTTGAGTAGAGGGTAGAATGACAAGAGCATCAATCAAGGTGTACAACAGCAGCAAGAAGTTCATCACATGAAGACTTCAAGTAGGAAGCATTGCATACATTTACTGTAAAGGTATCATTGTACCAAGTCATTGTAAATACATCATTGTAAAAATTGTACTAGTGTCTATCTGCCAAGAGTTGAAGAGGCAATGTTGGGAGGTTTAGGATCATCATTAGATGGTTGTGTCAGAGTTGGGGTTATGGTCTAGTGTGTCTTCTTCTTTTACATCATTCTATATAATTGTAAAGTGGACCATTTTCCCTGGTACGAGAGTCCATTCTTCTTCTATTATTCTATAGGGTGGTAGGGTGGTGCTAGACTGGTGCATGAAATCACCAATAGGTTCAAGCCTATGAAAAATTTAGGGTGGTTGGGTGGTGCTAGGGTGAGTTGTAGCTCATTGGGTGTTGGGGCATCCGTTCAGTTGACTACTGGAGGATCTCGGGCATTGGAGCGTCCATCCAGTGGGAGCTAGAGAATAATGCTTTTCTAGATTCTAGAAAGTTGGACCTTTATTTTCAATTGGAGTTGAATATTAAAGAATTATTAGAAAAGCATTAGGTGGTTTTTGTCCTGGAGTGGGTTTCCACCTTAAAAACTAGTGAGTTTGTGTTCCTTTTTTTTACTGCTATCATTGTACAAACACTGATATTAATTGAAGATTAACTAATGTTCTAATTGAAAGAAATACTAATTCACCCCCCTCTCAGTATTTCCAACAATTGGTATCAGAGCTTGGTTCCTTAAATAGAAGTTTAACAGCTGGAAGGAGGTCATGGAGCATACCAAGAATGGTGTACCTCCATACAATGAAAATAATTATGCACTCTGGAAAGGAATAATGGAGGTATATCTCTTGGCGCAAGGCTAGGAAGTATGGGACACTATTCAAAATGGATTTACATCAACTACGGATGAACAAGGTAAGAAGAATTTGGTAAATGATGCAAAATCAAAGAATATTATTATTAGTGGACTTATTGAATCTACTTATCATAAGGTATTGGGTTGTAAAACTGCCAAAAATGTATGGGACAAGCTTGAGAATATATATGCAGGTGACTCAAATGTCAAAGAAGAAAAAATTCAAATCTATAGAGAAAAATTTGAGCAACTCAGAATGAAAGAATATTGCAACATTTCTGCATACTTCCAATACGTTGATGAAATAGCCAATATTCTGGAAGGATTGGGAGAGCCAGTTGTCGAGAAGACTATTATACGAAATATTCTTAGAAAATTACCAAGGAGATTCAATCCAAAGGTATCGATCTTAGAATACAGTGCGAATCTGGACAAACTCAGCAAAGAGGAATTACATGGAGTTCTCATAGCATATGAAATGAGACTTGATGAATAAGAGGGTACTTCGCATCTAGAAACTGTGTTCGTTTCATCTAAGAAAACCAATAAGGATAAACAACCTTCAATTGAAAAGACATGCACCTGCAAGTGTGAAGAAAAGGGAGATGATGAAGGTCTTTCAGAAGAAAAATATTCTTACTTTACGAGAAAACTAAAGATTGGTAAGGGAAAATTCAAAGGTAAACTTCCATTGATATGTTTTGGCTGTGGTGAGGTTGGGAATTTCACATCAAAATGTCCAAACAGAAGTGATGGCAGCTCAAAAGAAAGAAAGGCTTTAATAAATTCAACAAGCAAGGATCCAAAAGGAAATTTCTCTCTAAAGAAGATAGCTCATCATTCGATGACTCACAATGACAGGGAAGAAAAAGCCAATGAGAGAGTATTGTTTATGGCCAAGCACAATAAACAAGAGGTATCAAACAACGAAGAAGAAGGGTTGACCCTAGAATAATTTTCTAAGGAAGCAATCAAGCTTATAAAAGAGCTCAAGGCTGAGAAGATCTGTTCCAATGCTCTTGAAGAACAAGTTCAAGGTCTCAAAATTGAAGTTGAAGAACACAAATGCATTAAAGAGTCACTTCAAAAGAAGTTGGAAGAAAACAACTAAGAAAGGGAAGAATAGAAGCCAAAGTAGTCTTACTGTGTAAGGAAGTGAAGAAGGGAAAAACTATCGAAAACTATGCCAATAGCTCAAGGGCATTAGAAGAACTCATCAACAATCAACGATCTTACAATGACAAAACTGGCCTCGGTTACAAAGAAGAAGAAGCAGGATCTTCTACAACAAAATACAATTAACGTATGAGATCTGACATGCATGTAGACTTCATTGGACAAGATTCGCAAGAACAGCCTTGGAAAACAATTCCTCGACGAAGATTTCCATCCAGGTACCAACATATTTTTAATGGCTATTGTTATTCATGTGGAAAATTTTGTCACAAAGTTGTAGAATATCGCACGTACCCTGGGAACCAATACAATTCCAGGGGATCTATCAAATATGAACCTCCTAGGGCTCAACGAAACATCAATAAATTTGAACATTTAAGAAATAATATTGAATGTGAAAAATGTAAAAACTTTGGACACATAGCCAGAGACTGCAGACTTTAAAATCCTCTAGAAGAATCTTCGAAGCCACAGAACGAACGAACATGGAAGAAGAAGAATACTGATAATTGTGCTCTCGCTCTCAAGGCTCAAAACAACAAAGATGTATGGTATGTTGATAGCGGTTGCTCAACGCATATGACTGGAGATAGAAAGAAATTTGTATCTCTAAAAGAGAAGAAGGATGGAACTGTGTCCTTTGGAAATGATGGATCTTCAAATGTTATAGGATCAGGTACCGTCACTCTCGGAAGCAAAGATGCTCTAGCCAAGAATGTTCTATTAGTTGAAAACATGAATCACAATCTGCTCAGTGTTGAACAAATGTGTGATCAAGGACACAAAATACTATTCAACTCCACAAAATGTGAAATAAGGAAAGGCAAGTATGATGAAATTGTGGCTACAAGAAGTCGAGCTCCAAATGACATATATGTTCTGGATGAAGCAACTAAAGCATGTATAATAGCTAAATAGGATGATATAATATTTGGTAGCAATAATGATCGACTAAGTAAGAAGTTTGCTACAAAGATGCAAAGTGATTTCGAGATGTCTTTACTTGGTGAGCTGACATACTTCTTAGGGCTTCAAATATCTTAGCAAGAGAAAGGAATATTTATATGTCAAGCCACATCAAGGAAATGCTCAAGAAATTCAAAATGGAAGATTGTAAACCCATCCTTACTTCGATGGTAATAGGTTGCAAATTGAGCATAGATGACTCATATAAGGATGTGGATCAAAGGTTGTACAAATCTATGATTGGTAGTCCTCTATATGTAACAGCCTCTCGGCCAGATGTTATGCAAGCAGTTGGACAAGTAGCAAGATTCCAAGAAGCACCAAAAGAATCACATATTATTTCCATCAAAAGATTTCTTTGATATCTAAAGGGAACAACAGAATATGGCTTGTGGTATCCCAAGGGTAACAATCTCATTATTCATGCCTTTATAGATGTAGATTGGGCAGGAAGCATTGATGATCGTGAGAGTATGCGTGAAGCATTGGAATATCTTCGCCAGAAGCTTGGGATTCTCCCAATTTATCATTAGATTTTCCTTATTCAGAATATAAAGGGGGAGTGGAAGTGTGTACAGGTGCGCAGTATGGTTTTGTGTCAGGGGGAGTGGAAGTGTGTACAGGTCCGCAAGATGGTTGTGTGTCAGGGGGGAGTTACCCTTTGCCATTGATGTAAAATGGGGAGAGAATGTTGTAGGAAGAGGTGTCATGATCGCAGGGGGAGTACTTGTGTTGCCATCAATGCCAAAGGGGGAGATTGTTGATTAGCGGTTGTCATTGATGTCAACCCAAGTAGCACCAGGGGCTACCCCAATATTGCATGGGAATTTTGACCTACCAAATTACTATATTCTGGGTCAATAATGATTTTGATGGTTTCTACTTGTCGAGATTTTTCCGTTGATATATGGCACGCCACGTAATTCTTCACGGTTTGAGAGATATTCATGTTTGAAGTTTGTAACCCTAGTTAGTGGGCTAAAACCTCATGGGGTTGTGGCATGGGTCATTGAAAAGTCAATAATTAATAATTTTTAAGCTCCTAAATCCCTCCCATGTTCACTTGTTGAAGCCTCTCTTAACCTAAGCATTTATATAAATTGTGATCCTCATATCCTCCTTATGTAGGGATTTCGCTATCTGAAATAGGTCATCATGGTTTTTTCACTCTAAATATTTTTCTACGAAGGTTCAAAAACTGAAATTTTTATGAGGCGAAGTCAAAATCGGAAGCTCCTGTAAATATTTCAGATAAAGGTGCACAATATTTTAGGAGATATGATCTGTGGAAGTAAGTGTTTTTGTAGGCTCCTGAAATTCATCTCAAATAAATGACCTTGGGAAAATCGTCATAACTCTCTCTCTGAGCATCAAATTGGAATTATGTAAAAAGTGGCAGATAGTGCACGGGATGTAGTTTTCTTTGTATCGATTTCAAAGCCTAATGAATAAATAGTGACACGTGGCACACCGTACAAGTTCATTCTACTAAAAAAATCCATAATTAGGGCATTGTGAGAGATTGGGCATAACTCTCTCTTGCAGAATCCAAATTGGTTCAGACATGTGGCATTGGAAAGAATAATTAGAGGAATACTAAAAGGCCAAAAATCACATATTGGGGATCTAAAATAACATAGATACACTGGATTCAATATCTAGCTCCTAGAAGGCAAGAAACAAATAGATCATGTGTTGTCAAGGGCTACAAAGGACCAGACTTTCTAGGGCATAAAAGCAAAGCAAGGTGCAACAGAGGGTAGAATGATAAGAGCAACAATCAAGGTGTAGAAAATCAGCAAGAATTTCATCACATGAAGACTTTAAGTAGGAAACATTGCATACATTCACTGTAAAGGTATCATTGTACTAAGTCATTGTAAATACATCATTGTAAAAATTGTACTAGTGTCTATCTGCCAAGAGTTGAAGAGGTAATGTTGTGAGGTCTAGGATCATCATTAGATGGTTGTGTCATAGTTGGGGTTATGGTTTAGTCTGTCTTCTTCTTCTACATCATTCTATATCATTGTAAAGTGGACCATTTTCCCTGGTATGGGAGTCCATTCTTCTTTTATTCTTCTATAGGGTGGTAGAGTGGTGCTAGGCTGGTGCATGAAGTCACCAATAGGTTCAAGCCTGTGAAAATTTCAGGGTGGTAGGGTGGTTTTAGGGTGAGTTGCAGCTCAGTGGGTGTTGGGGCATCCATTCAGTTGACTACTGAGAGCGTTGGAGCGTCCATCCAGTGGGAGCTGGAGAAGAATGATTTTCTAGTCTATGAAGTTGGAGATTTATTTTCAATTGGAGTTGAATATTAAAGAATTATTAGAAAAACACTAGGTGGTTTTTTTCCCAGAGCGGGTTTCCACGTTAAAAACTGTGTGCATTTGTGTTCCTTTTGTTTACTGCTATCATTGTACAAATACTGATAATAATTGAAGATTAACTAATGCTCTAATTGAAAGAAATACTGATTCACCCCCCCTCTCAGTATTTCCAACATTTTGGACCTCAGGAAGACTAAAACTATGGTACTTAATTTTATGAGGAATTAATGAAAGAAGCATCAAGCTTCCTGCAACTATTGATGGTGATTTGTTCTTCATGTGCCATTTTGTGTCCCTTCTTCTTTGAATGAAGTGAAGTAATGTAGCATTCAGTCTCTTAATTACATATGTGAGTAAGATTTAAATAACCTTAATTTGCGCTCCTTCACTCCAACTACTCTCCCTTCATTATCTCTCTTTGGAACTTAAAATTAATAGATTCTATGTGTACAACATATTATTTTGAGTTTCTTCTCTCTCCATAAATTCATTCTGAGATTTAGAGTGGTAGATTCTGTGTTACAACATATCATTTTGAGTTTCTTTTACAATTCTTCTTTTCCATTCATATATCAAAAATTAATGGCATTCTAGAGTCTTTCATTATACCGAGTTGTTAAGGGTTTTAAATAATTAGTTACCAAAGGTATTGAATGAAGACCACCTGATATAATTACTTTGTGACACACTTTCAAAAAATGTGTTAAGCACTAATTCCTTTCCACAACCAAGGAATTGTCTCTTAAGATACAACATTTTTTGGGGCTGTTGTTGGGGACGAAGAAAAAAACTTTATTTTCCCTGGGCTTTTCACATTATTTCATCTGGTTGTTCAGTGAGGAGGAAATATTTGGCTTTTTTTGTTATTCTCAGAATTCTGGCTCACAAGAGGTCTCGCACGAGGTAGGATACCTCATAGCAGAAGGTCCATGCTTTGTCAGACCCAAAAGATTGGTTTCTAAAAGGGTTGGGAAACCCAAAACCCCCTCAACACCTAGTCCTGCACTGTCAGCTCCTAGCAATAGTTCTAGTAATCCTTTGTTTGAAGATATCTCTGAAGTACTTCCTTTCTTGGAACAAGATTCACCTTTCACACCGCTTTATTTTCAAGAACCTAAGTTGGAAGAAAAATCCTTTGAGTCTATTTATTTTATTGTTACTCAAGCTCAACAAACTCCAGTTGTTGGTCCCTCTGCTATTGTCCATCAACACACCCACATATCAGTTTCACCTCCACCTCCATTCATTTTCACAATAGGTCTGTCGACTGCATCTAACCAAGGAATAGTCAATCAAGGTGTAAACATGGTAGCACCAACCTTTTTGTTGAACATATATGCTCCACTTAACCTTCCTCAACTAGTGAATTCAATGCCTCAAGAGTATCTTAAATTACTTCCTCGTTTTACTGGAGAAGATGAAATAACTGCAGAAAAACACTTGCCTATGTTTTGTAATTTTGTTGAAAATCTGAATGTAGAACATCTTGATGTTGTAATGAGGCTTTTTGTTCAGTCTCAAGATGGAGAGGCTAGAAAGTGGTTTAAGGGATTGCCAGATAATTCTATGAATACATGGGAAGAACTAGAAAATAGATTCACTCAGAGAAGGGGTGAAAAAAGGGATCATGGATATTCACTGACAGAATTCAATGCAATCAAAAGAAAACCAAATGAGAATATATCATATTTTATCAAGAGATTCAATAATTTGTATAACAGTTTGCGTGTAGAAATGAATCCCCCTCCTTTTGGAGCAAAGGTGGTTTTTGCTGGGGCTTTTGAAGCCTATTTTAGTTTCATGCTTAGAGAAAGGAGATCCCTTGCTATAGAGCAGATACAAACATATGCTTTAGAGATTGAAGCTAATATGACTACAACTGGAAAGGCAAAAGGGAAGCAGCCAGTCCAAGAGAAGGGGAAAGAAAAAGAAGAATCATCACAAGATCAAAGAATTGAAGATATGACAAAGGTGATATTAAACTTGTCAAATAAGCTAGTTAAGATGGAATTGGAAAGTAAAAACTCCCAAATACAAGTACAAAAAAAATGAGGGGGATTTAACCCTCTATTCAGAAGACACCCTGTGCAAATTTTGCAGAGGGAAATAAAAGATCAAGACCAGGTTCAAGAACCATTGTATATATAAGAAACTCCCAAAGAGTTAGCAAAAGATGACGAAAGGAAGGTTGAACATCAAATATCTACTATATACACAATATAAGATGATGAAGAGGAAGACTGTGAGGGAGAATATGCTGAAGTTGAAGTATCTTTTGACCAAGATGAAATGGATGAATACTGTAGGCAATTCACAGATTTCATGCATGCTGAGTTGCATAAAAAGTGTGATTTAAGGTCTAGAAAGAGATCTAGAGTGCAGGATAATGAAGGTGAACAACAAGATTCTATTCCTCCTCCAATGGTGACTTCACAACAAAAGGACCCTGTAAATCAAGTCAGTGATGGGAAGCGGCCTGTAAATTTAGTTAATAGAACATATATGCAACAGGGTGAACCTTCCCAGAGAAAATCAATTGATACTAATATTTTGGAGAGAGTTGTTCCTGTACCCAAACAAGCAGCAAATTCTAGAAAGAGTGAAGAAGAACCTAAAAGTAATTTTAAACAAACTCATCCTTTCAATTTGACAAAAGAGTTGGAGAAGGAAAAAATTCAGGTACCTCTTCTAAAATTAGCTAAAATACCAGTCTACAAGAAAGAAATTTCTGTTTTTATTAATCTCACACAGATTGATGCTATAAGTGACATTGTTTACTCACAAGAAGAGAAGCTAGTGGTCACCTTTGGTCCTCATGTAGAAGAAGTAGACGCTTTTATCCCACCATTCTATATTTCTCTGCTGCTTCATGATTTTACACTCCATAATTGTATGATGGACTCAGGTTCATCCCATAATCTCATGCCATTGTCTGTTATGAAGAAACTAAACTTGCAGATTACCAAACCTTACATGGATTCACATTCATTTGATTCCAAAAGGGTGGAATGTATTGGGTTAATTAAATATGTAGCAGTTTCTTTGGCACAAATTCCAACAAAGAGTATAGTCATGGATGTAATGGTTGCTAACATTCCAGCCAGGTTTGGAATGCTCCTGTCAAGATCTTGGGAGCATAGTTATGAGGTGTTCTTAAACTAGATTTCACTTATGATATCATTCCTATTTTCAATGGGGAATAAAGGAGATTGTACAGGGAAACAAGGTTCGTGAAGACTACTACTAAGAAAGATGCAGGAAATTCCCCTATTAATAGTCAAGAAACATAAGATCTTTCATGTTTCATGCTGCATGAAGATCCAGAATTTGCTGAAGACACAGGGAAGCAACTCTCTTCAGTAGCTATAAATAATGAGCTGTACTCAAAAAATATTTTGAAATGATACTTTTATGGTGCCTACTCAAAGGAAGGCACAGGAGCAAGATTCTTGCTGATATCACCAGAAGGTAACCTCATGCCTTCTTGTTTTAAATTAGAATTTGATTCAACAAACAACTTGGCTGGGTATGAGGCCTTGATCTTAAGACTTCAAGTTGCTAAAAAACTGGGAGTTTAGTGTATTTCAATTTTCGGTGACTCTGAACTAATAATAAGATAGATTAAAAATCATTTTTAGACCAAGCATCTGAGATTAAGATCATACAAAAATGAAGTTTTGGATCTGATATAGAACTATTTTGAAACCTTCAATCTTCAATTCATCCCAATGGAGGAGAATAAGTTGGAAGATTCGTTAACAGTTGTAGCTAGTACCTTTAAGCCTCTAATGAATTTGTTATCACAAAATTGCACCTGATAGGCTGCTATTCAGACAATCTCATGTAACTGTTTCAAACAAATCTTTTGACTGAAGCTTAGCCTCTTTAGTCTGAGAGGGCTCTGTCAAAGGGTTAATGATATTGAATAAAGATGTATTTAGATGGATAACTCTATTTGGGAAACAATTTTCTTATGATGAGTGTAGGTTGAAAATAGTATTAGTATGCAAACATTGGGCTTATGGAGTCAACACTTTCAGTGATTCAGTAGTGAGTTCACTTGACATGGAAGCTGAGGTAGGTAAGAGTTTTTATCAGTAGTACACACACATGAAACAGGAAAATACACAAACAATTCATCTATAAAGGAAGTCAGAGCATTACATGAATGAATTCTGAGTATTATAAATGAAAACCACTGCAAATGGGACACATAAAAGATATAGATAAGATAAGTAGGCACTAAAAACTCAATCAGAATCTCAGGTTGGTCAAGAAACAAATCTCTGTATTGCTGAAACAATCAAATTACATAAAGCTATAGTTTTGCCAAAAAATCTCTAACCCTTGACAAATTCGACTCTATGCCCTTTAATAGACTTGTTACATCATGAGATGATTTGCCTCCTGGCTAGATTCATCGAATTTTTGCCTAATGACAACTTGCATAAACATAAAACATCTACTTAATGATAAAATGACAACTATCCTACTTGACAATCCTTTTCCTAATAGGACTCAAACTGCTCATTATTACATTTAACAACCTTATCTTCTAAAGCAATTACATCTTTTATAAGTATGCTTTCACATGTTCGAATTGGGGTGATGGGACTCATCACTACATGACCACTTAATTGACCTCCTCTAAAACTGGAAACAAAACCTTGTTTTTTACGCAAATGGTCTTCTTCTTCCATGAATGCTTTGGCTGCTAATTTATCTTCATTTTGTGGTCTTTAAGTGATGAATGATTGTTTTCATGATCATATAACACTTGGATAATACCCATCTATCCATAAATTCTCAAAAATCTGCTTAGAAGGCTCCCACATAGTACGCTATGAAAGTAAGGCAGTTTCGTAGCGTACTTTTGTAGTGCTGCAAAAATGCCATTCACCCTCAATATTTTTGATTCTTTGCTTTGGTATGGTCTTTATCACCCTTAGACACATCTACCATGCAAATTTCACCTCTTGAAAGCTCCCAAAATAGGTTCAAAAAGTAAGAAGAAAAGATACAGTAGTTTCGTAGCGTTTTGCTGTCCTTCAAGCCCAAGCACGCTACGAAACTGCTGAAAAGTGTTAAAATTCCAGATTTTTGTACAACTTGGAAAATAAACCTCATAAGTGCCAAAAAATTATTACTAACTTGCCATTAGCCTTAAAAACCATAAATTAGCTCCTCATTTATGATTGGTTGAGCTATTGGCTCTTCAATCACTGTCATTTTAAGGCCTTTTTTCTCTAACTCTTCATGAATTAATTCAAGTTGCTCCTGGAGGTCCTTAACCTGATCTTTTAGTCTTATATTGGTGGCTTTCAAATGTGTGTTCATCCTCCTAACATGTTTGGCCTCTTTCCTCACTGGAATGGCCCATTTGATAAACTGCTGAGTATTATCCAAAGTCCTGGAAACCGTGTCAATCTGTTCTTCCCAAATTGCCTTCGTTTTTTCAAATTGAATATTCTCTACACTATGTTTTCTTGCTTCTCTTTTCATAACAAAAATTTCATGATTGGCTAATTTCAATTTTTATTCAAGGAGCTACAACTCTATTTTTTCCATCACCTTCTCTTTTCCTTTCTTTGATTTGCTGACTGTATCTTTCTTTGCAGGTGATGAAAGGTCAATGACTTCCTGTGGTAGCTGAACTATATCAGTAGGTGGTGGAACCTCTTTACTGCCCTCTAATAGTTTCCTAGCATGCCTTGTCAAAGGCTTTCTTACTTGGAACATAAAACCTACATCTTCTCCCTCAAATTATAATTTCTTTGCAGATTTAGCCATTTTTAACTTCTGTCCACATTCCTCAATGTCCTCAGCCTGGACTATAGGAGTTTCTTCTATGTCAATGGCATGTAAGATATCTTCTAGATTTCCTTTAGCCACTACCTTGTCTTCTACAACCACTATTTTCTCTTCTAAGGCTACTGTTTGGCTTCTTGTCATCCTTTTTGTTCCTTGTTTACTCACATCTTGTTTTTGTTTTGCAGTTTTGACCACTTTTGACTTATGTTTTGCAGGTGGGACATTTGGTGTGTCAGAACTCTGCAATTGCTCTGTCTCCATCATAATTGGCTCACTTGGTTCTACTCTTGCAGGTTCACTTGGTTCTGCCACCAATGGTTCCCTTTGTTCTGCTGCTAATGGTGATGGAATTCTCCTAGGTTTAGGAGTTCTTGAAGGAGTAAGAGCATCCAACTCAAAACCACTAACAAACAAAAATGAGGACCAGTCTCTGAATAAATTTTGAAATTCATCTAAAACCAACAACTTCATTAAACCATGATGAAATAATGAAGTCTCACTCCCTTCAGATTTTGCTTGGACCTTATCTGCCATTTTTTGACAAAATTCTATGTAAATAGAAAGGCAGATCAAGGTAAATCTTACCAGTAAAGTGCAGAAGTAACTTGAAATGATATGAGTAGACATTCTGATATCTCCCTTCACAAATAAAGTAATTTTGGATGATAAGCAGTAATTTTGAGTAGTTTTCCTTTATGCAGCTTCTTGGAATAGCATTGGTGAGATCCATTTCAGTATGTTCAGGATTCAGGATTCATAAAATCTTGGCACTGCTCCATGTTAAAAATGAAAACCTTGAACCACTTCTCCTGTCCTCTTGGAATCTCTGTAGCAGCTACAATAACGTCTGGTGTGATGGACAGATTGAGCATCCCTACTTTGGTGGCTGTTCCACTGAAATTAATAGCAAAATCTTTGGAAACCTGTGTATGACAACCTTGTAATTTCTCACAAAACTATTAGCAACCTGTCCTTTTGAAGACTTCCATGGAGTGTAAAAACTCTAGTAAACTTGAATAAATATATATTATTATTGATAAAAGATGAGATTATTACAATGGGGAATCACAAAGGCTTTAAATACAGCCTTACGAGTGTCCCTTGGTGAAGACGCATGATCGTTGATCATGCCCTTTCACTTAATAAACCTAAGATAACTATATTTAAATAATAACTAATAAATTATACATAACATTGCCCCTCTCTTAAATATGCTTTGTCCTCAAAGCATACGTAATGATGGACATTTTTGACGAATGCTTGAGTTTCCCGAGAGGCGGGCTCTTGCCTCCCACATTTTTAAAAGATCGTGGAGCATCTTCTCGAGTTCAATCTTTTGGTGATGTGGATAGTGACAAGATTTGATATTGACAGGGTCGGATTCTGCCTTGACTTCTATTGTATGTTTGATTTTCCTATTAGGAGGCATTTTCATTGGCAGGTCTTGGAATACTTTTTCTTGTTCCTGAACTAGTCCTTGTACTTTTGGTGACTCTTTGTGGTTCCTTTTTGTAGATAAAATTTCTAACTGATGACATTATACTATATAGGCTGGCGCTCCTTTTCAAATCATCCTCATCATCTGAGATGATGACACGATTTGATTTTCTGGTGCTTGGAATCCATACAACTTATGCTTCTGCCCTTCCCACTTAAAGCTTATAAACTGCTTCTGATGGTTGGAAGAATAAGTACCTAAGCTTTGTAGCCATTGAATTCCTAAGACCACATCTACTCCTTGTAATGGCACGATGTAGAATGGAGATTATAAATTAAAATTTTGAATATGCAATTTGACCTTATGGCATTTCCCTACCTTCTCAATTTTCTTACCATCGGCCATCATTACCTTCATATTGGGCATGGGAAACGTAAAGATGTTGAGTCTTTTGGCCATGGTCGAATCTATAAAATTGTGGGTACTGCCGGTGTCAAGGAGAACCATTATGTTGTTCTTCTGGATATGTCCTTTTAGTTTTAGTGTGTGAGGTTGTGATATACCTGTCATAGCTGATAAGGACATTTGCATAATGCTTCCATCATCTAGTTCTAGAGGGAACTCTGGGGTGGCTGCATCTAATTCTGTTAGGGTCCCGTGATTTGGCTAATTTTCAAGCCAAGTGACAGGGTAACATCAGACCAATCTTTGGAGCCTGAGGACCTAGCCTTCCCGGACTCAGAGAGGGCTCTCTCTATTTGTGTAAGGGATGTATATGTGTTTTTCTTCTTGTCTCTCTAATTTTAGGCTAGTTATGAAGTAGGTTTTTGGTTTTGTTTTTAGGTTTGTGAGGGATGAACTGATCAAAGACTAAGATAGGTAAAAATATGTCAGATCAACTGGGCTATGGGGTCGAAAAGGTCAATAAATCTTCAGATGGTGATACAAGGTATGTTGAAGGGCTGATTTGATCAAGGTAAAATGGATCTTGGGGTAAAATGGAGTGGGATGGACACTAAATTTGTTAAGAACAAAGGATGTCAAACATAAATAATTCAATAGCTGACATAAACATGGTAGGGCTAACCATTAATCATGAGAAATGTAACTATAAACTGATCAATGCATAGAAATAGACATTCAAGCAATACATAGAAATATATGACTCTCTAATTTTAGGAAATTGCTATCAGACTTTGGGGAAAGACAATTAAGACAAAAAAACTACTGAAATCACTATGAGGAAACGCCTAAGCATAATATTTCAAGCTATCAGGCACTTTGAAGTAATATTGCAGAGTTTTAGGCAAAGGGCAAGATCAGTACAAGACCTCCTTGGTTCAAATAAGACAATCAAACAATCAAAGAAAGGTTTCAGAGGTGGAGTTATGACTAGCCATGAGTAAGCAGGGCATATCGTGAATCATACTTAGCATGCATAAAACCATGAATGAAACAAGCAAACAATTTCTTCAGTGATCAAAGAGCAATCAAGGATTCTTTGATGTGACTAAGAAGGAAGAAAACATAGAAGCTATAAAGAAACAGGAAATTTGAGGTGCCTCCAAGGGCATGTCTCAAATCTATTCTCTACTCTCTTATAGCAAGCAAGAGCATGAAATATGAATGAAAACTAAGAAAACATAACAGAGAGGGACACTATACCATTTTACCAAGTCAAGGAATCCAACAACAATCCTCTTTCGTCATCCAAAAACATTCAAGAAACTATCCAATGCATGAGACAAGTGTTTCTTCCAAGCTTGTATAACCATATATTGCTCTATATCATCAAGTTCAGCCTTATTTACAATGAAGTCTCTTGGAATATATAGGCCAAGATGAGGGAAAACCTCCTAGTGCAACTTGCAATCTCATTGGCCCATCAAAAATATCTGATTTTGTCCTTGAGGCTTTGCAAAGCCCAAGGCACAAAATATCTAATAAAATATCTCAAAAATGATAAAAAAGGAAAATATATTGACTTTTCATAACTAATCATGCCCAAAAATAGCTAAACGCACATGAGGAAAAGTCACTTTAGAAAAGTACATTTTTCACAAAAATACTTAAGAAATATATCAGCAGAAAGTCCTCTGTCTTGCAGGAAACTTTTGGATGTCTTCCTTATGTCGAAATGAGTCCCGTGATGGCTCGTTGGAAATATATAAATGTCTATTTTCTGAAAATTCTTATTTTTCTCCAAACTGATCATTGGAAGTTTGTCAAAAGCTGACCTGTGTGTAAAAACCCAAAAAATAGACTTTGCTGATAAACGGGGCAGAGTGTGGAAAAAGTGAGTGTTTTTCGCCATTTTGGGGGAGAAAATCATCTTCAATTGATATAAAAATTGTTGAGTAGATGTCCTTGAAATTATGGCATCCAATGATACCATTTTCATCCTTTGAGGATGCCCCAAATATAAATGGCGATGCCCATGATTTTTAGCCAAAAACCCAAAAATGACAAAAAACCAAAACTTGTTGAATTTTGCCCAATTTTGGCGAACATGAACCTCAAGAGTTTTCAGAAACATGCTGAGAAGCTAAGGCCAAAATTTGGAGCTTTGAGGTGTCTTTCTTCATTTTTGGTGTCGGGCGCCTCTTTTGAGCTTCTTTGAGTTTTTCCTGTGTGGCCTTCAATTTCCATCGGGTGAACTGATTTAGCTTCTTATAGTGCCCGGTCATCCTCCTTTGAAGGTCCAAATCTCTATTGGCCTTTTCCAACTTCTTCTCCAAGTGATCATTCACCCTCTCAAGCCACGCTTCTCGATTTTTTTCTATCTCTTGGGTGAACAAAGTAGTGAGAGGAAAAGATTGGAAAAGGGCAGCTTCTTCCTCCTTTTGTTTCTCTAGGGCTCTTCTAAGTCCTGTGGTCCTTTGCCTCTTTCTTCTTGGCTGATTTTCATCTTCTCTATCACTGAACTCGCCCATGAGTTATTCCAACTTAATTTGCGTCTTGGAGGCCTCTTTTTTATATTTGATGTCCCGTGTCTCATATACTTCCATGTGGGCACTCATCTGTCTGTTTTGTGTTTGCAAAAAGTGAATGAAGTTTCTAGACCTCTCTAGATCTGCCCTCAAATTATGAATTTGTTCTTCTCTATTGATCAAGAGAGACTCTAGGATTCGGGCCTCATTGTCGCTATCATCACTTTGGATCTGAATTATGTCAAAGTCCCTCTCCTTCTCATGGCTGCTTTCTTCTTTCTCCTTTCCCTTGCTTTGGGTGGCCTTCTTGGTCTTCCTCCTCTTGGGTAATTCGACAATGGGTTTCTTGGGCAACTTCCCCTTACTTCAGAGGGCCCTAGTAACATTTGGAGTTATAGTTTGAGGCACCCTTTTCCTTGATGTCTGAGGCTTTGCCACTTTTGGAGAAGAAAGCATGGCCTCTTGCCTAGGAGAGGCAACTAGCACATGCTCTGTTTGCTCTTTGCCCTTGCTACTTCCCTCATCTTTCTTGCAACTGTTTTGAGTTTCTTCATGAATGCTTTGACTGTCATCTTGCATGTCCTTTTGAGGGCTTTCCTCTTTACTATTGTCATTTCTTTCTTTAGGACTTTGAGGCTTTGTCTCCCCAATTTTTTGGGCTTCATATTCATCATTTTTGCTGATGTGAGGGCTACCAATATCCTCATCAAACTGTTCAATTTCCTCATCATTTCCCTCACTGTTTTGCTCTTTTTCATGGCGCTGCTCTTCATCACTGTGCTGCATATCATCACTGTTTTTTTCTTCACTTTGCTGCTGCTCTTCTTCATCATGCTGCTGCTCTTCATCATGTTTCTCTTCTTGATCATGCTGATCCTTCTCATCATACTGATCTTCCTCATCTTGCTGCCCCTCCTCATCTTGCTGCTCTTCCTCATCTTGCTGCCCCTCCTCACTAATCATGGGAAATTTAACTTCTTGGGAATGGGCTTACTTGAAGAAGGCGAAAGATGCTGAGTGGAAGGTGAAGGAGATGCATGGGATGAAGGTACAGTGGTGAAATCTGGATGTGCAATGAAAGTGTCCCAAGAGACTCCCTTCTTCTCAAGCTAATGAAGAATGACAATTTTGATGAGGGAATGATGGAAAAGGCAAGCTGACTGCTGAGAAGGAGGTCATTTCTGAACAGTGGAGGCCATATTTTCAATACTTCTATGGAGGAAGAAGGGGAGATTTAACAATTTGGCTCTTGTAAAATGCATGAGCAACCAGACATGGTAAGCATAGACCCGGGAAAATCTTTTCTCGCATGTGAAATATTTCATGATTATCTTCATGAGAGGAGCATAACTAGTCAACAGATATGAGAAAGGAAATATGGATGGACATGTATCCCGATGCTCTGGCTTCAAAAAGGGTTTGTAATGTTCTGAGTCTAAGTGGCTCTGTTTAAACCATTTCTCTCCGACATAAGGGATTTTGGTGGCTTTGGAAATGGATCTAGGAGAAAACTTGAAATCCAAGCTTGCCAGCTGAAAATGTTTCCCTTGCAATCTCAAAGCACAAAGATGTGTCAAGGGGAGATAGCTTTTCACCTCCTGCACCCTTTGACAAAACTCTAGACATCCAACTTCATGAAAGTTAAATAGGACTGATGGATGAGCATTTACCTCTTCAGTTGAAACAGGTTCAAACCTCCTATGAGGGCCACTTCTACTGTCTTGCCTGGGAGGCATTTTTGTTTTGGATACTCTTTGCTAGTTGACTAAGACAAACTGTCTCAAATGGTTTTTGAAATGGTTTCCCAACACCACACTTTGTCCTCCTTATAAGTCACTATGCCTCTTTGATGCCAATCAACAAGTATTTGTCAAATAAAAAACAAAATCAATTCATCACTGTGCTTGAGCAAGGATTTTGAAGAAGATGTGTTTGTGTTTCCTTGTTGAAGAAAGAACTATTTTTTTTGGCACAAAAGATCTTACCATCAAGCACTATTCTTTTGCTGTTCACTGCTCTTCACAAAGGTAGAAAAAACATCCTTCAACTGACTTAAAAGACCTTTCAACACAGATTTTTCTTTTTGAACTATGGAGGCTGCAAAAAGTTTGCTATCTCATAACATAAAAAGGAAGTTTTTATATTTACCAAGCCTTCATCCCCTTGCCACTGTATAGATGATCACTTAAAAATGTTTTGTGATCTCTGCACCTTTGTTTATCTGTCTAGCAACTGTGGGCTAGTTTTAGCTTTTTAATAACCCTAGAAGAGCTTTCAAATTGGCTTAATAAACATCCCTTTTTCATTCACTGTTTTATCATTTGCTAGTCATGACTAAGGAAATTCTTTTCAATTTTGATGAACCACCTATCTCCTTTGATCACTATGTTTAAGAAAAAAGACTTATACAGGGTGTGTTGGTGGTTTTTGTTTGAAGAGAGATCCCCCTTTGTCTTGGCACAGACTCCTTTCCCTTAAAACCCTACTCCTTCGCTATCATTTTATTTGAAAGGAAATAAGGGCTTCTTAAGACCATTTAAACACTTTACTCTATCACTATAATGGTTTGTGACACTCACAACAATAAACAACTTTGATTTTGCTAAAAAATCCTACCCTCTTTATCACTGTTTCTTCCTTGGAGAAAGTGGCAACAATACCCCTTTAAGATTTCAAAAACTAGCAAGAAGCAATGGAGAATACCTTGAATAATGCTTATGGACCTTGTTTGTTTGATTGAGCAGCTCCAAAGAGTCTTTGAAGACATTTTGGACGTTTAAAGAGGAGCATCACGTTCACTGAAAAGAGCGCTGCACAGTGAGGGTTGTCGGGTTGGCCTTCGGGCAGTGGGTGAACGCGTGCATAAGCATGCCACACGCCGCTACAGGTGCGCCGAAAAAAAATGTAAACTCAGTGTATGCGCGCTCACAGGCGTGCTGCACATACTTACAGGCACGCCGCACAGGCTTGAAGCCTTGAAAAACTTGGAATTTGCTCGAAATTTCTTGTTTTCTCCAATGAATAGCTTAGGGGAGTGTTGTTTGTGTTTTGAAATTTGCAAATGAGACTCGGCAACGGTCTCCTTTGAATTTTATATGAAAGAAAATTCAAATGTTCTTATATCATGCTTTGGAGGGTTTATATGTTTGAAAATGCCCCTTTTTGTTTTGTAAAAACATGAATCACTGTTTTTCGTAATTTCATCACTTTTAAAACGTTACAAAGACCCATCTTTGATCAAGTTAATAACAAAGTGCTGTGGAAAAATTCTCTTTGAGGACACCATAGTCATGACTTTTCTGAAGTAAAGCAAACTCCTTAGAAAGCAAGACCTTTTCACTGTTTCTTCATTAAGAAAATAACGCTGTCACCTTTTTTCCATTTCTATCCTTAAAAAAGGAAAACTGCTTTGGAGCAATATCAAAAACTGATGATGCATCCTGATAATGATATTTCTCTTTGACTGTGGGTCAAACCTTAGTTGCATTCACTGAAGCTTGACTTATATATGTTGATCAAGGAAAGAGGCCTTTAGAGACCCTTAATGCAATCATATGCAACAACAGAGTTCTTTCACATGTTCATAAAAAGGTCTAGTTTATGGCTGTAGTATGTTTCATTTCTTTGAGTGTTGTCTCTGAATTTAAAACATTTGTCATACCCTTTCCTCACACATACTGTCTCTGTGTGTTCATTTGCAAAAGCCTCTTTCAGAAGCAAGGCTTAGACTATCTTCTTTGTTATTTTGATGAGGTTGTTGTAAGCTTGGGCATTCTAGCCTTTGTTTACTCTCTAAAGGAGGCTTTTGTAGACATGACAAACAAAGCTTCTTAACTCATCATAGTACCACTGCTTGTCCTCTGTTTTAACACCATTTT
Organism: Pinus albicaulis; assembly: GCA_034641835.2. NCBI lineage: Eukaryota > Viridiplantae > Streptophyta > Pinopsida > Pinales > Pinaceae > Pinus > Pinus albicaulis. The sequence goes on from CM076580.1 coordinate 1,519,804,808, forward strand.
CTACTAATGATCATTCAATTGTTTCCTATTGCATTTCCATTTTGTCTTTCAACAGTGAAACTATGTAAGCACCCCTTGAAACACCACTACTGTGTTAGTGGTTTCATCCATTGGAGAAAAAGGTGTAAACAAGTTTTTAAGGCCATTTGAAGCATTGTTAGCCTTGTGCTCTTTGAATGAGGCTACACCTCTATTCCTGACCCTCTAATTGTTAAATGAAGGAGGCCAGCATAATATTGCCAACCATCTGCTCATGTTTGGAGGAGGTTTGCAACAAGTGACCCAACCTCTGCTCATGTTTGGAGGAGGTTGTACAACAAGTGACATTTCATCCCTTTCTCAAACTTTGTTATCTTTCCTTGTAGTGCCTATCTCTGCTTGGTATATCACAGTAAGTAATAAAAGTGAAAAATTGACAATATGCCATGAGGGGCATGCCCTGAGATGTGTATCCTGTTGATAGAATACTCTTATGCATCTTTTGACCCTAGGAGAAACATGACTTGTACCTGTAGAGTATTCCTTGCTAGTCATTAGTCACTAACCTTTTTGACTGTGTTTGCAGAAGCTCATTGAATTACCTCTCTGTCCAGTAGTCTTATCCCAGGCTCAAAACAATATGAGAAGCAACTGTCTTCTCATGTTTTGCTTGAAAATATCTTCTGGAATACCTGAACATCTCTGCTTTTGAAAAAGACACTGAAACACTGTAAATCCACCTAATATTAGTTTGGCTTTTGGCATATGCAGTGCTGAGACATCAAGAATTTTTAGTGGCACGACCTAAGGGTGTATCAAGCTTTGTTTGCAGAATAGGAGGGCCATCTATGATTGGTTGGTATTAGACAGAGGTTCTTTTGGCTTAGGATAGTTTGCCAAGGGAGGATTGCCTAAAGCGCCACTACCTAACTTAGGGGAGATTTTTGACAGATTTGGATTATTCTCTTTGGTATGATCAGATCTCAAGATGAGATATGACCAGAGGTAGGGTAGCTGACATTCTTATCAATTAGTTGGTTAATGAATGAGCTGGGGATGAGGGTGAATGACAGTAGATGACTTTATCTTATGACAGCTGATGGACAAGTTTGTATGACTGAGACTAGATAGGGCTTGACAATTAGGGTTTTTCTCATCATAGGCTGATTGAAAAGGTAGGAGGGCAAAATGTTTAGGGGTGTTTTCTAGCTGACAAATTTGACAAATTGGAGATCAGCTGCTAGAAAAAATTGCTTTAAAAACTAGTCATCATCAACAGGTGAAAAATAACAATGATTAACAGATTCATCATTGTTAGAGTCATTAGTTGCTTCATAGTTATACAGATTCTTTGTCTCGTTTCCTTTAGCGCACCTATGCTTAGGGTCCCACTTTTCACCGCAACGTTTGCACTTGCCTTCTCTCATCCTTTGTATTTCCATGTTAGATTTTTCTTCTTCATGAAGATGGGGTGGGACATATTTTGTGTTATCTATATTTTCAGATTGAGGAAATCTTCATCTCGAATATACTTTTTTTGATTTTGACCAAGATAACCTTTCAAATTTCTTTTGAGTAGCTTTTGCTTTTTGCCTTGCTAGTTCTATTGATGTAATGTCGTGAAGTTTGAGCTCTTCTTGTATATGGAGTTTAAGTCCTGAGATGAAAGACTGGATTAAATGAGATTCTGAAAATCCAGGTACTCATGTCGCTAAGGTCTCCCATTCTCGAGTGTACTCATCCACATCTCCTTTTTGACGTAATTTGATGAATGTTGAAAAAAACCTTTCTTCTTTTATACCATGAAATATTTTAAAGAATGCATCCTTAAATTTCGTCCAACTAATAGCAAGCGTCATATTTTTCCACCACATATATCAATTATATGCTTCTCCTTCCATTTTCATGGAAGCATGCTTAATTTTTTCGTCATCACTATTAATGTCATAAATCTCAAAGTATTATTTGGCTTTATTAAGCCATGCAACACTATTTTTTTTCATTACCATCAAACTTGGGTAGCTCGATTTTTGCTATTCGATGATATGCTAACGGTGGAACGAGAAAATGGTATTGATTAGCAAATGCATTCCAGAGTTAATTATTTTGAGAATCTGCATTACTATCTTCGTGATGGTGTGGGGAATCGGTTTTTTCATGATGCTCTTCTAAATTCCCTAAATTTGCTGAATTGTTCTGTTGATTATGTTCCATATTGGGGAATATTGGTCATTGTGTTTGATTTATTTTGTCGCAGAGTTCTGTTAGCTTTTGCATTGCTTGGCTATGCTTTTCTGTGGCCTTGCCATGATTTAGCCAAATTTGTCTTTCTATTCGATTTGTCATATCTTGAAGCCTTTTGATAAAAATGGAGTGTCCTGCAACTGTACCCTCGAGATTGACTAATATTTTGCGGAAGTCATCGGAATTATTATTGATCTGTTTCTTCAGATCCAACAATTTTTTTGGAATTTGGCCATCGACATTGATGACGACATTGAACGCGTATGCGGTGGTGAATATTTATCTGCCAATATATTTTTTTTAGATAATAATAATAATTTGTTATTACTATTATTATTATTATTATTAGTTTTAAATAATAATAATAATAATATTTTTTTTAAAATAAATTATATATATATATATATCTCTCTCTCTCTCTCTCTCTCTATATATATATATATATATAATTATTAATTGAAAATTATATAATATATGTTCATTATATAATTGCAAAACAACTGCAATTTTTTTTTTTTCGTTTCTTCTAAGATATTAACAAGGAACCTTTATGATTTTATTGTCAACGAATCTACTGACCACGTCTCTTCGTGTAGGGGCACGATTTTTTTTTTTTTAAAATCTTCGTATGCAATTTTATTGATCTGTGGCCGGCGAGGCGGACTGTGGGGAGAGACGGCGGTGGGAATGGAGGAATGACACCAGGAAAACGTGGGGAGATGACAGGGAAGGGACGCAGAAGGATGGACTGCGACAGAGGGAGAGGTGGCCGAGGGACGGTAGGGGATACAGGGAGGAGGGGTGAGTGGAGGAAGACGGGGCAGGAGAAGTGTCAAGGGAGGGGAGAGAGTAGAGGGGTCAGGGGGATGGGACAGGTGAAAAGGCGGAAGGGCAGGGAGGAAGGGTGAGCAAGATGGCGGGGAGGAAGGGTGAGCAGGAGGGCGGGGAGAAGAGGTGTTGGGGGAGGGACCGACGAGAGGGGCGCGGTGAAAGATGACGAGAGTGGCGTGGAGAAAGACGAAGGGGAAGGGGAGATGGAGGGTTAAGGGCCCGTGAGGGTGGGGGAGTGCAGTGAGGGTGCAGGTGGGTTGTGGTGAGTGAGGGGGCAGGGATGATGTTGGGTAGGAAAGGGACAGGGAAATGGCAGCAGTGGCAGGGAAGGTGGGAAAGTGGGTAGCAAAAATAGGGTGGTGGGAAGGCTGTAGATGGCAGTATGAAAAGGCAGTGGCAAGGAGATGGAGGGAAGTAGCAAGAAAATTCGATGAGCTTGATGGAAAATGAAAAAAAATTGATGGCTGTGTGGACAGCCTGTGGATTTCTCACACAGATCCTGAAGAGCGACTGCTCCGATACCAATGAAGTGTAAAAACTCTGGTAAACTTGAATAAATATATATTATTATTGATAAAAGATGAGATGATTACAATGGGGAATCACCAAGGCTTTAAATACAACCTTATGGTGTCCCTTGGTGAAGAGGCATGATCATTGATCATGCCCTTTCACTTAATAAACCTAAGATAACTCTTTTTAAATAATAACTAATAAATTATACATAACATTCCACTGCTGTTGGGTCTTCATTGATCAAATTCATGTCTACTGGTTCATATCTCAGGCATTGGCCACCCTTGTTTGTCCTTCTTTTTTCTGCCATGGTTACTTGAATGTCTTCACAACCTCGCTTGATAATTTACAACTTCGCTTAATATTTTACAGCCTCGCTTGATAATTCTCAATGTAAACCTTTGAAAACACCAGCCAAATCTTTGGCTTAATGCAATAGCTCTCCAGAGCTCGATATCATGCAAAGGAGGAATGAGAAATGAGAAATGACTTCATTAGGAAATATTTTGAAGTTTTGATGTCTTCTCATGACCCAATGATGACTCATACATACCTAAACTGATCATGGTGACTTCAGACCTAACCATGTACCTTGGTTTTATCCCTCCATGACTCGAATGGCATCTAACCTACCCTTTCCCAACGATTTTCTAACACCTAATAGCTAATCTGACAAGACAGACAGGAAACCGCACTTTCGTAACATATCTAGTGTAAATTTGGCTATTTTCGCCACGAAACTATCAACAGTTTCGTAGTGAAAAGTGACTTTTCACAGTGTATTTCACTACGAAACTGTGGTTTCTTGGCCAAAATGACATTTTTGGTACAAAATCCTTGGAAATTGAAATCAGTCAGAAAATAATGAGTGATGTGACATGAGGAGGTTTGAAAATGAGTGGGTTTAGACCTTAGGGTAAACTTAAACAAGATTTTTTTTTATTTCCCTTGACCAAGCATATAAAAAATGAATCCTATAACCCAATTTTTGACACATGAACCTACTTGACCTTATTAAAAGATGTGTCATTTTTTTTTGGGTGATAACAGAATCCAAGGTTGAGGTATGAGATTCAAATTAGACATAGACCCTCCATTTCTGACAATTTGAAACATTGGCAGGTGTTTGAAGATGATGAGTAGATAAATGATTTCTTGAAAATGACTGGAAACTTGTAAGATGCTGAGATAGATCAAGAAGAAGAATAGAAAAAGCAGAAAGGAGAGGTAAGAAACCTCGAGCAGTCAATAGGTGAGCAGAATATTATCCAATTGAAAGACAATGTCCTCCCTAAAGGACTGGTTCCCCTTGAAAGATTACTTGATTCTAATGATGTTGTTGTTGATTCAAAGAAAACAAATCAAGAAGAAGAGATGAAAGAATGTAATATGGGAACTCAGTGGGAGCCAAAATTGTTGAAGTTATTCAAGGGCATTCCCAAAAATTATAAAGAGAGATATATTGATCTTCTTAAGAAGTATATGGATGTGTTTTCTTGGTCATATGAAGAATTGAAAACGTATGACAAAAGCATAACACAACATAAGGTCCTAGTGAAAGAAGGAATTAAACCACATAGACAAAAACTCAGATAGATTAATTCGTTAATGTTAGCTCCAATTGAAAAGGAAGTGAAGAAATTGATGCAAGAAAAAATCATAGTTCCTTTTAGATATTCTGATTAGGTCTCTAATTTGGTTCATGTGAGGAAGAAAAATAGAGAGATAAGATTGCGTGTGGACTTCAAGATTTTGAACAGAGCATCTCTAAAAGATAATTATCCTTTACCTAAAATGGATTATGTCTTACAAAAGGTGACAAGAGCTTACAATATGTCTATGGTTGATGGATTCTCTGGATATAATCAAGTGGCAGTGGACCAGGAATATTAGAAAAATAAAAATTTAACAACCCCTTGGGGCAACATCATGTATGCAAGGATGCCATTTGGTCTTATGAATGCAGGTGCAACTTTTCAGAGGGCCATGGACATAGCGTTTGTTGGGGACAAGTATGTGGTTATATATTTGGATGATGTAACTATTTTTTCAGTATCAGATGATGAACACCTAGAACATCTGCAAAGAACTTTCGAAAAGTGTAGGAAGTATGGTCTGTCACTAAATCCCAAAAAATATTTGTTTGCCTTGGAGGAAGGTAAATTGGGTCATATAGTTTCAAAACAAGGAGTAAATATTGATCTAGCAAGGGTGGAGGCAATTCAGACCATTCCTTTTCCTAGAAGCAAGAAATATATTCAGATATTTTTGGGAAAATAAAATTTCTGAGAAGATTTGTACCAAATTATGCTGAGATTGTGAGAAATATAACTAACATGTTGAAGAAAAATGCAAAAGTGAGGTGGGATAAAGAAGCAAGGGAAGGATTTTCAAAAATAAAAGTAGCACTCCAGGAAGCTCCTATTTTAATAAGTCCTGATTATCAAAAGGTATTTCAAATATTTTCATTCGCTTCCCCCACTACTATTTCTGCCGTGTTATTGCAGAAAAAAGAGGATAGTAAGGAGCAGCCAGTGGCATTCTTCAACAAAGTTATTAGAGATGCTGAGCACAAATATAAAATTTTGGAGAAACAAGTGTATGCATTGGTTAAAGCACTCAAAGCCTTCAGGACTTATGTGTTATAATCTCAAATAACCGCTTATGTACCTAATTCTGATATCAAGGACGTGCTGGTTCAAAGTGATGTTGAAGGAAAAAGAGGGAAATGAATAGCTAAAATCGAGGAGTATGATTTGGACATTAAACCCACCAAGTTAATCAAAGGACAGGGTATAGCAAAGTTGCTAACAAAAACAAATTTTCAAGCATTGGGAATTAATCTCTTGGCACCAGTGGATGGAGCTGACAATGAAGAAGGTCCGAATAAGCCCAAAACAGGTATTCAATACAATTTTTTGTGTTTAGATTTGTATAAATATGTTGCTCATTACCTATGTTTATTTTCTTTTCCATCTTCGCTGAACATAACCAAATACAAAGCTCTCAAGATTAAATCTCAGCCATATGTCAGTCAAAGAAAAGTTGTAATGGAAAGATCTTGTTGGTATTTTGATGTTGTGTTTAACTGAAGGTGAATCCATTGAAGTTATCAAGGAATATAATGAAAGTATATGTGGAGGACATTTTAGTTGGAAGGTCACAGCACATAAAATCCTCAAGTCAGGTTTTTATTGGCCTACATTATTTTCTGATGTATACATACTGGTCCAAAGTTGTCAGAAGTGCCAATTGTTTGCAGAAAAGAAGAGACTTGCTCTGTTTCCTCCCATTCCAGTATTCATAGAAGAGCCTTTCAGGCAGTGGAGACTGGACTTTATTGGGGAGATCAATCCACCATCAAGTGGGTAGTTCAAATGGATTCTAACTGCTACTGATTACTTCACAAAGTGGGTTGAATCAATCCCCAACAAGGAAGCAAATGACCAAGTGGTCATGATGTTTATGGAGGAGAACATCTTTAGTATGTTTGGCTATCCAGTCAAGATTGTAACTGATAATGCTCAAGTATTTAATTCTGCTCGATTCATTAATTTTTGTCAAACATATAATGTAATTTTGTCACATTCCACAGACTACCATCCACATGGGAATGGATTAGCAGAGTCTTCAAACAAGACATTGGTCAGGATTCTGAAGATGAAAATCACTGAAAATTATAAAGACTGGGATTTAAAGTTGAAGTTTTCTCTTTGGGTAGTATGAGTAACCACCATGAGGTCTACTGGAAAGTCACCCTATGAATTGGTTTATGGAACCTAGGCACTATTTCCTTCTCAGTTTGCCAAACCAATGATTTCTTTTTTTCAAGAAGCTCAGGAAGAACCTGATGCTATAGTGAGAAGATTGAACAAAGTGATTGAATCAAGTGAAGACAGAAACAAAGTTAGAGATAACTTGATTTCTTATTAAGAAAAGATGAAGTCCATATTTGATAAAAAAGAAAAATAAATCCTCTTTCAAGAAGGAGATTTAGTATTAAGATGGGACACCAGAAGGGCGGATAAAAGAAAGAATGGAAAGTTTGACCATCTCTGGTGTGGTTCATACATAATTTTTGAAGCCAGATCAAACAATACTTTCATCCTAGATGATTTATATGGAGAATATTTGTAGCTGCCTATGAATGGGCAATATATGAAGCATTATTTTCATCACTAAAGTTCAGCATTTCACCATTGCAAATACCAAATTTCTCATTGTTCATATGTCACCAAGCAATATTTGACTCCATGCCCAATGGATAAGGCACTAATCTGTGGTTCTTAGAACTTTCATGCAAAAAATCACTATCCCCAGGTGGAGCCAGATGTTGTGGCTCATTTGCATTTAATTTTTTGAATTTCTCAAAAAACCAAAAAAGCATATATGGTAGAAAATGATTTTTTTTTGTGTGTTGAAAAAGAATTTTGTTTTATATGTTGGTGTATTAACATTATGTGTGGAGATTTGAAGGCAAGTCAAGTCGGGCTTCTTCGCAAGCTTAGGAGAGACTAGAGCTACATAATACCGAATAATCTCAAGAGGGTTAGGTCGTGGAGAAAAAAAATTGGTAACCAAGATCGTTTATTCATTAAAGGAATGTATGCAACCCTGTTGAATGAAACTATGTTCATTATCGAAGAAATCGTATAGATTTCTCGAAGGCATGGAACTGGCGTATTTTCCCTTAAAAACATAAGAGTTTTGGAAGAAGCGTAAGGGGGAAAATCGACGGTCAGGATCAAAGTGTATAATTGAAGTGGAGAGGTGGATGACGGAGATCATAGCACAAAAATGCAAGTCAAATTAATCAGAGGTTGTGAAGAGAAGCCACGTGTCGGCCATAGGTTCCATCGCGCATCGCACTTCGCGACTTTTAACACTTACCTCTCGTTTATTATAACAATCTGTCGATTTTCAATTTTCGATTGGCCCCACATCCACTTGCCACATAATCCCTCTTGCACATCGCACATCGCACTTCGCGAATTTTAACACTTACCTCCCATTTCTTATAACAAATTTTCCGATTTGCGATTGGTCCCACCTCCGCTTGCCACGTCATCCCTCTCGCACATCGTACATCGCACTTCATGAATTTTAACACTTACCTCCCGTTTCTTATAAAAAATATATCGATTTGCGATTGGCCCCAACTCCACTTGCCACGTCATCCCTCTCGCACATCGTACATCGCACTTCGCGGCTTATAACACTTACCTCCCATTTCTTATAAAAAATCTGCCAATTTTCGATTGGCCCCACCTCCGATTTCGACGTAATCCCTCCCGCACATCGCACATCTCACTTCGCGAATTTTAACACTTACCTCCCATTTCTTATAACAAATCCATCGATTTTATATTTGCGATCGGCCCCACCTCCATCCTACCACGTCACCTTCCCGCCATTGCACATCGCAAGTTCAGGAGGAAAACACTAAGGAATATGTTATGAATGCTGAAGTGACGAAACACAATGGAAAGGCGGACACGATACCATTCAAAGGTTAAGTTTAACTTATTTAAATTTCAAGATTATGTGCAATTGCGTTGGTTTTATGAAGAAATGTGAACGCGGGTAGTAGACTTGGGTAATGCTCAACCCCGTGTAGAAAATACTTGTATGTGGTCACGCTTTGTAAATAAATGGAATACTGAATGCTGTAGGCACAAGCAGAATAGGCAGAGTCGGGAAGAAGGGGACAAGATAACATGGTTTGAAGCACAGAGGCATAGGCAGAGTCAGGCAACGGAGCATATGGTGGCACTATTCGAAACACAATAGCTGGGTAAAGTTGGGCAAAGAGGTGTTATTGTTGAACCCTTCAGATACCGCATTAGAAAAATAAAAGACATGATAGCAAGCATAAAAGACAAACAATGAACTTTGGAAGAAATGTAGGGAGAGGATGTCTGATCTGTCAGGGAGACACATCAACACTTTAGGGAGACGCATAAGCAACAAATCGTATTCAACAGAAAGAATGATATTTCAAGTTTTAATTTGTTTTCTTTGTAAGTTAATATCGAAGCTACTCTGACAGTCATACTCATCAATTGCAATGTAATACGTAGTTTTAAAAATTTTAGGTAGTAAAATTAGTTTCAAGAATTTTTAGTAGTTACGAACTGTTTTTGATGTATTTAAGCAAGATAGAAAGAAATAAGAGGGGTTCCAAGTTTTGGACCTCTAGAAGACTAAAACTGTGGTACTTAGTTTTATGAGGAATTAATGAAAGAAGCATCAAGTTTCTTGCAACTGTTGATGGTGATTTGTTCTTCCTGTGCCAGTTTGTGTCCCTTCTTCTTTGAATGAGGTGAAGTAATGTAACAGTCGGTCTCTTAATTAAATTTGTGAGTAAGAGTTAAATAACCTTAATTTGTGCTCTGTTGAGGTATAAAAGGTATCTTTTTAACACCTATTTATCTCACTTTAATTATCAATCCAGGAACGAATTTTTATTTCAAGAGTGTACTCAGTCTGAGGCAGCAATTTATCCAAGAGTAATACTCTTCAATATGTATTATAGTGTTCTAAATGCAAGAGTAAATGGATGCTTGGAAAAAGAAATCTAATTACAATAACATGAACTCAAATGCTCTTAAAATCTATCTATTCACTCAACAATCATCAATCGAGGATACAGTAGCAATAACTCATTCCTCTAGAAATTGATGCCATTGAAATCAAACTAGAACAAGACAATCAATCTGGGAATGTGGAAGCAATAACTAGTGTTCTCTACAGTTGATGATCCTGCTTTAAAGAAATCAAAGGGAAATCGAAATTGAACTAACTACTGTTGAAAGTAAACAAAGAAGAACTCTTTTTAAAAGCAAGAATTAGAAATGAACAACAATCTGTAATTGAATGGCTATGTGCATAAACAAAAAACTGTAACAATGTAAATAAACAATCTTTCTGCAATCTGAAACTAATGAATCGGAAATGATCACCACTCTGGAATCGAACAGTAATGTAAATGAATAACAAATTGAAACTAGAAGAATCGAACAACAAATATTAGCTTAATGGAATCAAACAAAAATTCTATTAAACACCAAACCCTTTCGACAACAAACGTTATTAAGCAATCCAACGAAATAGAAAATGAAGTAAATATTGAACGGAAAAGCTTTACAAGCAATAACAAGAGGAATAATACTGAAATTAAGATTCTTGTTGAAATCGAACAACAATGCAATTCATTAGCGCACACAACAATATCCATAAACAATTAAACAACAAACCGATTAACTTGCAAACTGTAATAAAAGAAAATATAAACTATCTCACAACGATAATGAAAAGATAGAGATACAAACAATGGATCAATCCACCAGGGCCGGGCCCTCAACCATCGGTGAAACGCCACTGGGCTACTGCAGAACTAAGAAATTAAACGGAAACACGTTCTTATATTAATCATGCATAACAACGTTTACAAATAGTGGATCTCTGTTTAATCAATGAGAGTCGATGAGGAATTATGTAATTAGAACAGGAAATCTCTCCATCTCTCATCCATCGTTTTTCAATACATAGTACATGCTCTCCTTTTATAATCAGAAATAGGAGAAATTAAATAGTAAATATGATCTCTCATAAAAATATTGGATTGTCCCCAACAACTTTATCAACAAGAAAATATATTTCCATCCATCTTTCAACAAGAGCAAGTCGAATTTGGATTTGCAGCTGAGATAATTTTGAGGACGGCCGCAACAGTAAATCTGAGAAAATCATGCTCAAAGAACCTTGCGTTTCTCTCAATACAGGCCGAATTCGGGAAAACTGATTTTCAATAAAGTTAATTTGGTCCGTTCTGGACAAAACCCATGTTCCGGATTTTCCATATTCTTCTTCATTTTCCCAAAATCTCAACCGCAATATTGTCACTTCTTATTCCAGCGAATTTCTGAGTTGGAATATTTGATGATGATTTGGAGATCAAATCTGCAATCTAGAAAATATCTTGGAGGCTAAAATGGTGAGGGTTGGTACAAAATATATTAATAAACCATCATTGATAAAATTATGCATAATAATCATCCATTTATTAAAAATAAAGGAGAAGAAATAATATTTATCCATAAGAGCATAAATCATTATAAAATGAATTTATATGATAAATTATAATAAATGACATGATAAAGAAGAGTAAAAATGGATGAAATAAGTGTTAAAAAGTGGTCGTATTCACGACCCAACATGCCCCCAAACTGAATATATTGCATGTCCTCATGCAACCCAGAACTGAATATATTGCATGTCCTCATGCAACCCAAAGACAAAACCCATGTGTTAACCAAGCAAAGAAAATTGTTCATCCCAACTCATGAAATGGATGGAACAATTTTTACAGTTGACGTTCAACTATATGTATATGAAGTTGCAGAAAAATGTGAGATAAGTAACAACAAACTTCATTAACCATTTTTTCAAAAATCAGATCGTTTTGATGCACGGATTATGAGATATAAACAAAATGGTTGTAGGTGATAGTGCATAATTTTCGAAATTTTATGAACTAATTTAGCGTGAAATTATCTGGGTTTGTGTATTGCAATGATACCTCTTTGTTATCCAGAAAGCACAAGAATGCAGTTCATAGTTTTAAAGATGTATGTAAATCAATTTCTGCACTATATAAAAATGAAATTGTATGCCTTAAACGAGAAAGAGAGTAGAAAACATCCATCATGTGTAGCAATTCCCCCCCCAAACTAAAGAATTAGCATGTCCTCATGCGATGCTAGAAAACAAAGAGAGGTGGTTGCTACAATCTGTTGAAATCGATGCTTGGTAGATAACAACATGGAATAAGGGAGGTGTTGAGAATGAATAAGAATATCAATGGATGATAAAGAATATTACCGATATCGTTAGGTATGAATTCTTCGTCGAAGTGTACGAAAAAGAACCACTTTAGCTACGCATAACTAATAGCCCTAACAACAATAGAGGCTGCCAAACATCTTCAGATCTGCGATTAGTAGTTAAAATGCCGCAACAAACAGATCTATAAATGGAAAGACATTAAGCAGTAAAGTAAAGAGTTTGCTCCATGCATCCAACAGACAAGACAAGAACACGATTTTTGAATGAATTTTTATATTACAGGGCACCTGGGAGGAAACAAGAAGGTGTATCCAGATCTCCTCAATGGGATGGGTTCTTTGTAGTCCTCAGCACTTCAGATCTAAGCTTTCTCTCTTGTAGATGTAGAAAACCCAATGTAGAAGATAGAGCTCAATGGGAGCAAAATGGTAGAAAATGAGACCAAGTGTATAGATCCAGAGTGATCTAATAGGCAACAAAAGGTGAAGAATGATGGGGGAAACCCTCCTATTTATAACAAAATATTGGGTCATTCTAGATCTTGGTGCATGATTAAAATAATGTTAATCAAATCTAGATCCACCTCTATGGAATATTTTATTATTATTTGTCGGAGGGAAAGGGTGTTTGACTTGGGTCAAATCCCTTGATTAGTGAAGAATAAATAAATAAATGATTTATTTATCCTTTTAAGGAAGTGGTTGGGATATAATCAAATAAATAATGATTTATTTAATTAATGGTGGTTGATTTGGTCATATTTAACAAGGAATAGTATTTAAATAATTATTCCTAGAAAATAATAAGATAACTATGGGTTTATCTCATTAATTTCTTTGTTTTTGGGTTAAACATGACTGGGAATAATAATTAAATTATGGTTTAATTAATTATTCCTTTTGGGGTTTCCTAATTAACATAGTGAAAGCAGCTTTACTTGGGGTAAAACTGGTCTTACATGGTGTACTTGGGTCCATCTAATGATGAAGAGTTAGATGACCAAAAAATGGTGTAACAGATTTCCCCCCAGCGTGCGAGTGTCAGGAGCAAATCGTATGACCGAAGTACGTTGTAAGAACACAATCACTAGACAGCAAAAAGGGGTGTCAGAGAGAGAACTGTGAGGTAGATAGTGTGCTGAAGGACTAGACCTTGAGGAGACGAGACTCGCAGGTGCAACAAGTCTCTTTTATGAGAGGGTACCTGTGCTGAAGGCGGCGGGGGAGGTATACCTATGCCCGCCGTGACAAAGTACAAAAGAATAGTGTGTCCAGTAAACAAGGGACCGAACCATAGAGTACAACTGGCATAATCAAGGGCCAGATAAAAATACAATGAAGAGTCTCACATACATGCTGTGCCTGGGATAACAGCCAGGACTAGTACAAGAATATCTGAGTACATGAGATAAATACAACCCAAATGCCCCCTGTAAATGGGGAAGGTCTCACAAAATCTGACTGATACATGCAAATCATAGAGGTGCTGCAAGTGGCTAAGGCCAACATCATCAAAATCTGGAGCGGCATCAAAGGCTGCAATGAAGAGGTCATCCGGGCATGTGGGGGGCTACCTGCAGGGCCACCCCCTCATGAGGGTTGAGACATCTCACACACGCCCGGAAATCATCAAGAGCTGCTGCTGGGTCACTGGACTGTCCAGTATACGAATCTCGATCATGCTGAAAGGAGCTGGAGAAGCAATCAAGTCAAAGGGAAGTGAGAGATCCCCCTGCCTGATCCGAGGCACCGAACAAAAGTGGAAGCCGGAACCAAGGTACACCGCCCTCTAGACCTTGCTTCTGGAATAAATGTGCTGATGTCGACAGAAGGAGGTCCGCCGTAGGTGAGGCAATGAGAGATCCTCAACTAAGGCACGAGAGAAGGACAATAGAGCGACGGACAGACTGACACTAATGATGATGATGGAAATGGGAAGGATGGAGTGGCGAATGGACGACTTCCCTTGTTAGAGCATAAAGGGCATGAATGACATGGTAGCGACTGGCACAATATCGAAAGGATAGGGGACGGTGGGGCTGAAGGTCATGATATGCGACACAAGAGAGGAACCAAGCAAAAAGAATGGAGGGCTCTAGTAGGGTGTAAAAGGCCGCGGGATAGACTCCATGAATGCAATGATGACTCAACTCGGATGCTCTAAACAAGGGCGACATGATAGTGCTGCCACACAGTAAAGGCCCCAATGGGGGACCAAGGAAGCATGAGTACAAGGTGGGCACTCATGACGAAAATCGACACGAACATGGACGAGTAAGGGAGCGATATGGTGCCCCAAGTACAAGTGTCGTAAGTGAGGAAATTCGATTTTAAGGAGCAGTGAAGTGACCCTTCGTGGAAAAAATGTGTCGGGGTGAAGTATCAAATCACCAAAAACTAAGTAAAACCCATTTGAGAGCTTGGTGAGATCTAACCAGCGGTGCTGACGGTTCGTCGAACGGGGCTACGGTGTGGTCGCAGCAGTTGAAAGAAGAAACATGGGTTCTCTTTTAATGAGGCAGTTTTCCCTCCAAAATCATTCATTTGCTATTGTTGCTGTGGTGAATGTGGAGAGGGGAGAAGGCCCTAAATCTTGCGGCGAACGTAGCGGACAAACCGACCGTTGGATTCGAGATCTGTCAGTTGGAGGTAAGAGGCCTAACCTAGCTCTTGCATTTTGATGGATTAGATTTGCAGTTTAGGGCCCAACACCCCAGAAACAGCCCCTCTCTCATCTCTACGGCCGGGTCGCACTTTTTGGGGCAAAAAGTGCGACCCAGGACGCAGGTTTGGGGGCAGAAAGTGCGACCTAGTCCAGAAAATGGCAGAAAACTGCGACCTGGGAGATGAGGGGGGTTTGGTGCTGTTTGATGGCTGGGAGTTGGGTTTTGGTGTGTGGTTATGGTTTTCCCGATCTGTACCCTGACAAAAATAATGTGTTTGTGCAGGTATGGCAGAGTTGTGGGTCAACTGGAGAGAGAGGGATCTGGGAACACTTCGGACAGAGATCCAGGCGGATCAGGGCGTTCGTCGTGTATTGGCCAGATTTGGGGTCCTCAAGTTTGTGGAGAACCCGTTGATGAGAGCAGGGGAGCCATTACTGGCCCAGATTATCAGTTATTGGGATCCAGATCAGGAGATCTTTGTAGTGCAAGGGCACAGGATCGAACTGACGGTCCAGGATGTGTACTTCCTGACCGGCCTCCCACCACTGGGGATCGTGGGAGACACGCAGCCAGTGCTGCCGCGGGGGCGGCATATCATGGAGTTCGTGGAACGCCATTGTCGACCAGGTCTTCAAGTCAAGGGGACTCGAATATCGGTCGGGGATCTAGAGAGGCTAGAAACCCGTGCAGTGGCCGCAGCTGTGCTGCGAATCCTGGGCAGCCATGCGTTCCATCACATCACCGGTGGGCAGATGATGATAGTGGAGAGTGTGTTGGGTGGGACCTACTTTGGGTGGGCCCAAATGATGCTGGTGGCGCTAAAGCGACAGTTGTCGCTATGCAGGCGGCAAGTGAATCATGATTGCTCATATGGGACTTTATTGTGCGCCTTCTTCTTTGAGAAGATCCCGACCTTGAGGCCTCGTGTGCAGCTTCCAGATGGGGGCCCGAGAGAGCCCAGGATGCGTCGTTGGGGACGACTACTCTGCAGAGGAGGAGGAGGGGCGGTCGGGCAAGTGTTTCGACCGGAGTTCTTTGCCCATTGGGATCAGATGCCGTTGTACATAGACGACTACCCGTATAGTGGGATGAGCTACCGTGGGGATCCGGATCTGCCACTTCCGTCTGGTCGAGTCTGGGGGCCTGATGGTAAGTGACAAATTGCTATTCTTATATGGGCATGTTAAAGTTTTTGAATAGTAAATGATGATGCTGATTCAGGGACTTTTGGTATGCAGATATAGCACCGGTAAAACCGGCCGGATATATGGGACGACCGGCAGCGTCTGGAGCTACAGGTCCGAGTGGGTCGAGAGCAGCGTAGAATGAGGATGCAGCCGCCCTACTGGAGGACATCCGCCGTAGATGTGAGCAGCTTTTGACCGGAGTATCGGAGCGCGGGTGGCAGGATTTAGACGACCAATACATAGAGCCATGTGTTGGTCTCCCCTCGGAGTGGCGAGGTATCATGCGGCGCATGGCGATGGCTGGTCAAGCTATGCGTGATCTACATGCTGCAGGGGCAGAGCCATTGGCCCGGGAGCCTCCAGATAGTGATTAGGGGCATATGGTGCCCCCTCTGATGTATGTAGGGGCAGGTGGTGCCCCCTATAGTGTATGGAGGGGCATATGGTGCCCCCAGTTGTTTTTTGGATTTTGTTTGTAACATGCGGTGGGCATGTCGTATGTATATGTATGGAGGGGCATATGGTGCCCCCAGTTTTTGGAACATGCTATGGGCATGTCGTATGTATCAGAGTAGATGGACTCATCAATATATGGTTTGCGACACATATGATGGATATGTATCGTCTTTTGATGGTTGATTTAATGTTATTGTCTTGTATGAATTGTGTGTGATAAATGCCAATCTAGAACATGGTTTGCAATACTATCCACGTAGTGATTCTGGTCTCTGGGTACATGGTTGAAAGTTATGGTTTCAAACGCACGTATTAAGACTTTCACTCGTAAATAGCGTCTAAACAGCACAGGGTTATGTACACGATAAACACCATTGAGTTGCATTACAAGAAGCAGGGAATCCAAACGAACGTGCATATGGTGGATGCGATGCAAGAGGGCATCAGCTAATAGGCCACACACTGCATCATATTCGGCCTGATTGTTGGTGGCAGAACCAATGCATACCCCGTTAGACAGAACGAGGTGATGCAAGGGGGTGAAGATGTCCCACCCTGCCGAGGCAAGATTCCTGGAGTAGCGACTTGCACCATCGGCGTAACCGATAAAGGGTGTGGACGGGGGGTCCTGCAAAATGGTGTGACAAGACAATAAATGAGGGGATGAAAGGAAATGACGGCAGCGTGAGGGCACAGAAGTCATCGAGCAGTAATGGCAGGAGGAAGGGGCAGGATGATCAAGACTCAAACAAGGTGGTGTATGAGAGCTATCGGAAACATGGTGAGGACTCGGGCTGCGGAGGTCAACAGAGACACAAGTGGAGTGATCTCGAGTATCAAGGGACACAACAGGGGAGGCTGCGGACGGGCTAGGCTCCGAGTGTCGTGCAGAGGAGGATAGGTAAATAATGGTGACTATAGACTCCGTCATCTGAACATCAGGGGGGGGGGATGTGGATGGGAGCGGGGGGATCCTCAGGCTGGCCTGAAGCATACTGCGCGAGAATGGGAGAGGCGGATTGATTTTGTTCAACCTCATACTCGCGAATCACCTCAAGGGAGGCACGGTAATGCGTCAGGTGAGGACAATAATGGGAGTAGTGGCCATGGATCCCGCACAAAGCACAGGGCTTGTTGGTGCGGAGAGTCTTGGGGTTCTTGGGGACGGTCGAAGAAGGAGTGGGAGTTTCAGGGACCGTAGTGTCGGGGAACGCGACTTTTACCATGGGTCGGATACGAGGTAACTCGGGACAAGCATGGGTGGCATGACCAATGATATCACATAAGGCGCAAGGCTTCGCGGGCGGAGAAGGAGCCGGGGTGGTCGTGGTGGTTTGGTCTTTGGTTCCCCCCTTGCGGGCTTTGCCTTTCTTCCCGGGAGTCGTCGCAACAGGAGAAGGGTCCTGTGGAGGTGCTGGGGGCACAGTGGCTATGGAGGAAGCGAGGGGGACCGGTTGAACCGGTGTCAAAGCCATGTAAGGTTTGGGGTGACCAGGGGGGTGGCGGCTGGGGGGTCAAGGTACCAAACCGGAATACCCAAGGTCAAGTTAGGGAGAGAGAGGGTGGCCATGACGGGGACAGAATATACTCCGGGGGGGGGAGCCAAGAAGGGGATCTGTCCAGCAGGGTAGTGACCAGGAGGTACGGCTCCAAGATGGTTAAGGCCGGGGGGGACCGAGCCTGGAGGATAAAGAGGTTCGGGGATACCAGCTGCAGGGGGAGGGCCGGAAGGAGGAGGTCCGGCTGGCGGAGAGGAATGGCTAGGAGCGGGTTGCGGAGGGCGGGGGGGAGGGTGCGGACTAGCCGAGGCAGGCCGTTTATGGGCAGCCTGAGACGATTGCATCATGCAAACATTCGACAAGCTGGGATCAGTAACAGGAGGGGGGGGAAGATGAGGAAAAGTACCAAGCAGGGTGGAATCTTTATAGACGCTGGGGGAGACACTGGTCAAAGAATCGACGGTTTGCTTGTTGGCTACGGAAGAGATGGTCGTCTCAGAGGAGGTCTGAGACGGCGGCTCATGATAAGATAGCTGGTCGATGGTGACTATCTTCCCATTATGAGGAAAAGACATCTTGTGGAAAACCGCGGATGGGACAGCAGACATGGCATAGGTGTAGCTTCGCCCCAATAGAATGTTGTAGTCTAGAGGGGCGTCAATGACTTCGACGTCAACGCAAACAGTCTTACCGGCGAGGGTGATGGGACAGTTACGAAACAGGCCAATAGGCTGGGAGGCATGACCGTCCCACGCTTGAAGGGTGATCGTGGAAGGGGCCAGCTCAGGGGATCCGAGTTGCTTCCAAACCGAAGCGGACATCACACAGGTGGATGCCCCCTCATCAATTATACACCGGGATACAGTGGCGTTCCTGATTTTGACTGGGATTTGGAAAGCAACGGAAGGAGGAAGAGGAGGATGGTCCGATTGAGTGGCGTCAAAAACAATCATTTGGTCATCAGCAGGATCAACAGCGCCCACGGCAGATAGTAGAGCCTTCTTTTGAGAAGGGCACGACTGGAGGAGTTCCAGTGTGGAAATGGCAGCAGGGGATTGCGCCAAATCATCTACTATACTATATGATTGAGCGGCTCGACCGGAAGCAGCATTTCGGCGTAATGGGCCCTTTGGAATCTTTGGATGAACCTCAACTTTGGGTTGAGGGATGTGTAAAGGGCCACTGGATGTCGAAAGAGGCTCTGTAGAACCTGAAGAGGGAGGCTCGGGAGAAGACTGAGCAGGAGGCTTGGGGTACTGGCGAGACCGAGTTTGAAGGTGAAGGTCGACGGATGGGGAAGGATCGGAGTGCATCATAAGGATCTGGTAATCAGAGGAACCAGAAATGGATGAGGGGGTGGCGACGTGGCTGTCGGGGGGTTGGGTAGCCACGAATCCCTGTTGGGGGAAAGGATCAGTGAACACAGCTGGCTGGGTAGTGGCCACATTAGGAGGAGCATGAGGGGAGGCGTGTTGTCCGCGCAATGTGGCTTGAGACTCCCACATCTGTCGCATCTGAGGTAAGAGAGGACAATCGTGAGTGGAGTGACCGTAAACACTGCAACACGAACAGGGCTGCTTTCCAGGCGGCGTCATCCGCCCGGGCGGCATGCCCTATTCGGCGTTAGGTCCACAACGAATTGGGTCCTTGGCCACGGAGCAGATCGGTTCGTCGCTCTCCGCCTTCTTTGAGAAGAAGGGGGATTAACGCACTCGCCGTGCAAATACTGGCCTCGGGGTTGTCTGTCGTTGCGGGTCATGAGGATACAAGGGAGGCGAAGCGCATAGTGCGCCGGAGGAGCCGGCGCACCAGCCGTGGAGCAGTAAGGGTTGGGTTGGGCGACTTTGAGGTAAGCAGGAGGTTGGGCAAAAGGAGAGGGCATGCCGTATCCTGGATACATGTTGCCGGGAGGGGGAAGAGTGCTTGAGGTGCTGGCCCCTCCCTGAGGGAGACCATAGCCCATAGGAGGGTGAGCAGATGGGTGGGAAAGAGATCCAACAATACCGTCGGCGGAATGAGATGCCCCCTGGGCGTTAGCGCCACCGGGCCTGGGGATGTCAGGAAGAACGGTATAAACATAACCAGATTGAGCGTAGATCAGGTCATATTTTAAAGCTATTTGGAGGGCGGCTTCTTCAGATTGAGGAAAGTGAGAGGCGACATCTTTTCCAATGGGAGATGGGAGGGTGCGAAGGAACCAGTCCATGTAAACCTGATCTTCAAAGGGAGGGGCTCGACATAAGCTCCGTCTTCGTCGCCATTCCTGAACATGGGCAGAAAGGCGTGTGGAAGAGGATTTCTTAAATGAAGTCAAGAGCTCCGTACTAGTGTCGTATCGGAGAGGGAGCTGGAAGTACGACAAGAAGGCTTGGGCAAGAGTCTCGAACGTGGTATGGGAGGAAGTGGCCTGCTCGACATACCATTTAGAAGCTTCGCCGGTAAGCGTGTGTTGGAACAACCGAAGACGGATGGAGTCATCGGTAATGGAGTTGGAGGAACACCACATGTGGAAAGACCGGACGTGATTGGTTGGGTCTTCGCCATTAAGGCCCTCGAACTTAGGGATATCGGAGGGCAGCTTGGTGGGCATAGCGGGCCAGGTAGCATTGTGGTGAATGGGGTCATTAATCAACTGATGGAAATCGGGGAGGCTGAGGCCTGCAATGTACGGCAGCACAGGGGTGGCCGGGGTAGTGGTTGTGACGGTTCCGCTAGAAGTAGGGCCGGCATTGGGGCCAGGAGAACCGCTAGCGTTAGGCCCTGATCCAGACATGGTGAAGGTAACAGGGGGAGAACCGGAAGGAGAAGGGGGACCCGGGGAATCAGGAGAGGAGTCGGAGGGCGGACTCGAAGGTGGACTGGCTCGACGACGGCGGTGCGGAGCAGGTCGATCAACCGGAAACTGAGGGTGAAGGCCAAGAAGTCTCCGGGAACGGCGCCTTGGGGGCGCAATGATGACAGGAAGAAGGAAACCGACAAGGGTAGAAAGGGACAGAATCAAGGAAGGTCAAGGGCAGATAAGGTGCAGTGACAATTGATTTTAGAGTCTTTGCCAGGCGGTGTTAACCAGGCGCTTCTTCACTTAGGGTCAGTGTGTGGCGTGCGTTAATTTTAAATTTTTAAACCCTTTCCGTTTTGAGAGCAAGAAAAAAGTGTGCTGCGTAGCTGAAAATAAACCTACAGAGAACAGAATAAAATGCTGAAATAACAGAAAAATAACAGCTACTTGTGCATCTATCTAACCCAAGAGAGTGGGTCTCTCAAAACTATGCTGAAAAGAAAGGGAAAAACTATGTAAACACACAAAAAGAGCTCAACAGATCTAGGGTCGAAAGGGACAGGGATCTGGAGGATAAAGCTGCAGACAAGGGGTGCAGATCACAGCCAAGAGACAGAGGCAAGGTGGCCGGAAAAAGGAAATCAGCAAAACACCGGGGGGGCAAGGCAGAGGCCTTCAGAGGAGGTCCAAACAAAACGACAAGAGGTGATTTGAAAGGAAAAGAGGATCTCAAAGGGAGGTAAATGTGACCCGGAAAAAGGAGGCCGAAGCCTGAACCGACGGCTCGAAACAAATGAAACTCTTTCCACAAAAAGTGGAGGGTACTAAAGCCCTAAGGGCCGGGTTCCCACTTAGATGAGTGTACCGCATCGTATCTGTCAAGGCTAAGCCGAGATTGCAGGCCGGAAGACTTCGTTAAGCCGCAAAGCAGTAACCTTAAAATTGCGAAAAAATGCCGGAAAAAGGCAGTCGCAGCTTCACCTGATTCGAGTTCAGCCCGCAGGAGTCAGGCCGAGGGGTGCGTGCGACTCCGGAGGTCCGTGTCGCAGTTTAGGGCCAAAAAGTGCGACTCCCCCTCGTTCTAGTTGTCTCTACAGCTGCATTTTCGAAAGTTGCCGTCTCGCTTGTGGCCGGGTGTCGCCACGGCGCAATAGGGCCAGAAACACACGGAAGTTAGAAATTTTAGGTTTTTAGGGTTTTATGTGAGAAAAATGACATGAAAAGAGAAAAACTAAGCAGCTAAAAAAGAAGCCCTAGGGCCCGAAGTAGCTGGATATGCAGGAATATGAAAAACGACAGCGGTCGTAATTTAAAACCCGTGTGGAGTCGCCATTTGTTAGTATGAATTCTTCGTCGAAGTGTACGAAAAAGAACCACTTTAGCTATGCATAACTAATAGCCCTAACAACAATAGAGGCTGCAAAACATCTTCAGATCTGCAATTAGTAGTTAAAATGATGCAACAAACAGATCTATAAATGGAAAGACATTAAGCAGAAAAGTAAAGAGTTTGCTCCATGCATCCAACAGACAAGACAAGAACACGATTTTTGAATGAATTTTTATATTACAGGGCACCCGGGAGGAAACAAGAAGGTGTATCCAGATCTCCTCAATGGGATGGGTTCTTTGTAGTCCTCAGCACTTCAGATCTAAGCTTTCTCTCTCTTGTAGATGTAGAAAACCCAATGTAGAAGATAGAGCTCAATGGGAGCAAAATGGTAGAAAATGAGCCCAAGTGTATAGATCCAGAGTGATCTAATAGGCAACAAAAGGTGAAGAATGATGGGGAAAACCCTCCTATTTATAACAAAATATTGGGTCCTTCTAGATCTTGGTGCATGATTAAAATAATGTTAATCATATCTAGATCCACCTCTATGGAATATTTTATTATTATTTGTTGGAGGGAAAGGGTGTTTGACTTGGGTCAAATCCCTTGATTAGTGAAGAATAAATAAATAAATGATTTATTTATCCTTTTAAGGAAGTGGTTGGGATATAATCAAATAAATAATGATTTATTTAATTAATGGGGGTTGATTTGGTCATATTTAACAAGGAATATTATTTAAATAATTATTCCTAGAAAATAATAAGATAACTATGGGTTTATCTCATTAATTTCTTTGTTTTTGGGTTAAACATGACTGGGAATAATAATTAAATTATGGTTTAATTAATTATTCCTTTTTGGGTTTCCTAATTAACATAAGGGAGGTGTTGAGAATGAATAAGAATATCAATGGATGATAAAGAATATTACTGACATGGTCATAAGAAAGAAATGAAGGAAAGAAACACTCCCCCAAACTGAAAGATGAGATGTCTCTAAAAAATGGGAAGTGGTAAAGATGTGGAATGAATGATGATAAATAATGCTCAATGGATTTTCATGAAATTCTCCTAAATTCATAATAAATCAGAAAATTATGCTATTTTACCTCAAATGTTACTTACGAAAAATGTGGAATGACGTGTACGAACTGGCCTTTGTTGAAGTTAATGCAGGCTGAGCGGATACTGAAAGTGATACAAAAGGTGGAAGCCATGCAAGCACATCATGTCTGAAGAATTGTGCGTGTTTGCAAGTTGCATGGGCCTTTACTATTAGTTGCAATAGTGTGGTTGTGCTGCGAATAGAATTTCCCCCCGATATTTTTTGTTCTCCTGTAAACAAATCACGATTTTGTATGCAATTTTCTAGAATCCACAGTTTTAGTTTTGAATGGCAACATATGCATGCAAAAATTTTAAGCAGAAAAACTTTCGTAGAAATGAAGTATGAATATTGTGGAAAAATGGCAGCGTACTGCACAGCAATTGTACAGCATGGAAAGGCATACATACTTATGATATGATCAAAAAATTATCGCATTACTGAAATCAATGCATATTTTGAAATCGTAAGTAGATATGGAAATGTTTATGTAATGATTCGAAAATAAGGGAAAAGGACAGCTGATGTGAAAAAAATACTTATGCGGTCATTATCCACATAAACCATTATGATCGATTTATAAATAAATTTCATGCATAAGAGGTTCCGAACAAAGGGTTTAGGAGCATACTCTCATTTGATATTAGATAAAGATATAAGAAAATGGTTTATCATTACTATTGATTTGTGAAAAATATGACTCCAATACCATCAGCAGAGCTCTGTTGCCCACAGGTGTCTATAACCTTGACAAAGTTGTTTTCTCACCCTTGGAACCATTATCCTTTATTTATGCCTAGGGAAGTGCTGTGTGATGTCATGATGGAGGCCACTATGCTGGCTTGGGAACCAGATGAATCACAATGCCATTCACTAGGAAGGAGTGAAAGGTGGGCAGGTCGGCTCGTGATGAGACCTCCTGTTCCAAGGACTTTTTATTTTTCTGAGTTGTCCATTGGATCATATCCCTGGTGTAGTGGCCATAATGGGAATGCCACTTCACTGCTCCCTTATGATCATGGTAGGCTGGCTCTTGATGAGACCCCCTATCCTCCATCTGCCATATCATAGAATTGTTAGTAATCATATAGAGATTTTTTTCTTTTTTCTTTTTCTTTACATATAGAACTTCCCTATTTATATATAGAGGGTGGCTCAACACTCTTTAAGAATAGGGATGGTGTAAGAAATCTGAGCATCTCAATAGAGAACATATGTCCTTATTCTTATTCAATGAATTAAAAATCAAAGAGAGTTATGAGAATTTAGGGAAGAACCAACATGATAAAGATAATCGATCATATTAATTTTAGTGAAAATAAAGAAAAAAAATGGATATAGATGGTTGTTTCCTTTCCTTTTTCTTATCACTACAAAAAAATTCTTAAAAATGAAAATTTCTCTTGATTAACTGATTCCAGTAACCTCTAATTTGTATATCCTTGCATGAATTGTATGTTTTCCTTTCAAAGAGTCATGAAAAATTCACAAAAATTACTAGAAATGTTGTTGAAAAACAAGAAAAATGCATTCAAAAAGTGTTGTTCCTTAGGAAAGGAACATCAAAAACAATCTGCGAAAATACTGTTCCTTTCGAAAGGAACAACAAAAACAATTGGCCAAACTGTTGTTCCTTTCGAAAGGAACACCAAAAATTGTTAGCAGAAATGCTGTTCCTTTGGAAAGGAACAACAAAAATAAACAGTGAAAACTGTTGTTTCTTTGGAAAGGAACAACGCAAACGCTCGCAACAATACTGCTGTTCCTTTTGAAAGGAACAACAAAAGTGCTGTTCCTTTGGAGAGGAACAACAAAAACACTCACAAAAATACTGCTGTTCCTTTCGAAAGGAATAACAAAAATTCACAGCAAGCAAAGTAAGAGCAGTTCAAGAAATAAAATTCTATACAAAAAAACAAGCAAAGTAAAAGAAAACAAACTTTATGTACATGTTTCAAGAAAAAGTAATTTTTCTTTTTAAGAATTGGTGCTGCCGAAGAATTGCCTTCTGTAACTGAAATTTGCATGGTGGGGTCCTTATTTTTTAATTGCAAATGGAGCGGAAACTAAAATTTGGAGGGATCAACATCTGAAATACAAAAACATAAAAGAAATCAGAAAATAAACAACACTTTATTAAGTTACAACAGCTATGATGTTATTTCCTAAGGGAATATCAATCTGTTAATGGAAAAAAATGATCTTTTTGAAAAATGTTTTGGAAGTAGTGGCATGAATCTTCAAATAGAAACAAATTCTTCATTTATTCTGTTATGAATCCATTAGGTAATGAACTGGATGAAATTCCCTTGTTTTACTAAAATTTCTTTCAAGAATCGCTCGTCCATAAATTGACCTTCTTTGTTCTGCTAAGACCTGCAAAAAACGAGTGTCTACTTGCAATAAAACATTAAATTATAGAGAAAGAGAGGTTATAGAGCTCCCCTAATCCAAGAATTATGCAAAAAACTAACAAATAGTTACTCTGTATAACAAATCCATGGACAAAGTAAAATTAATTTATTACTTGTGGGAGAGCAGTGGCCAATCATGCTAACCTGCAGTGTTTCAATCATAAATTCTTTGTTTTTCGTCGGATTTGAGTGATTCCAAAGAAAAATGAGAGCTAATTCAAAGGTTTATCTCCAATATAAATAGGTTTTAAAAATTCAATGCTATGATATGTCAAAGTTTCTTAGAACAACTTGCATAATAGAGTCATTTTCGATTTTTCAGCTTAGACCAACAGTTGATATTTCAAGCATAAATTTTCCGTTTAATAGAGGATTGAACCGATTCAAATTGGAGATTAAAGTATATTCATTTATTAATCTCCAATAAAAACATGTTTTTAATACAAGAAAAATTGATGGGTCAAATACGCTAGTGAACAGCCGAGAAAACAGAGTTTCAAGAGTGCTGATTTATGATAGGCAGTCAGTATTTTGGTCATAAATTCCTCATATGATATAAAAATTGAGTGATTCAAATTGATTTGTAAACCATATTCATATAAGAATATACCATAGAAATAGGTTTTAAAAATATAGTCATTTAGGTCTCCAAAAATTGACTGTCCCAACTCTGTTCTTGAGTTGCCTACTAGACACCCTGTCAATGTTTTGGTTCTAACTTTTTAGTTTTAAATCCAAATGGAGTGATTCAAATTAGGTTTGAAATTATACATCAAAGGATAATTAGGATAGAAACAAGTTTTAAAAATATTCTATTTTGATCCCTCAAAACATGACTGTCCCAACTTTGTTTTCAGAAATTTCATCAAGCCCGCAAGCCAAAAAAATGATATTCAAGCAATTTTTCCATATTGATGATAAAAATGAATATAAGTGTTTGTAGAATTGTTATTTGAAATATAATTCATCTACATACATAAATAAATTAGAATATTTGTCATCAATGTTGATTTACACAGCGTGTTGCAAAAAAAAAAACTATTTTTACAAAAATAAAAAAAAAGTGTTTGTTTTATTTCCTTCTTTATTTTATTTTCTCCACTATCTTACTCTTATTTGAGAATCGAATATGTTTATGTATAAGAGTATTTCTAGTGGAACCATTTTAGAAATAAGGCCTCTAGTATGTACATACCCAAATTTGAAAAATGCATGTTGATAAAAATTAGGGTATGAGAAGCCAACTTCCCTTGAAAAGATGGTGCCAAAAATTGTTGAAACATAGAGTGATGTTGCAAACAAATGATGGAGTGAAACCAATCTTCAATGTATCCCTTACTTTTTTGATTTCCCATAGCCATCGTATCATGAAGTTCTTGAGCTTTTAAAATGGTTTGTTGGTGAAAACTAGAAGAAACCTCATTTTCTTTCATAACTTCTACAATTTTTGGATTTGACACATTCTGAGTCTTAGTGTAAGTAGTGCATGTGAGATAGAATGGGTGGGAAGGGTGGGCAAATTTTGCAGTTCAACATTGTAAGCATGTTGTACTGGTTTATTATAATGAGGGTGTGGAATGAGTTGAGCAGGAGATTGTGTAGGGAATGGAGCCTCTTGATGATGTAGTTGATTGTGTTGAGTAGATGATTTTGATAGGAAAGCAAGGTGTTGTGGAAGAGCTAGAAGATGTGTTTTTGCTACAAGATGAGGGAGAGTAGTCATACAATCATAAGATGAATCATGCCAAACTTGTAGACAAGATTGGTAGTGGTTATATTGAGATTGGCATGGCTGCCCTAATATATGAGTATTCCATAATGAATTATGCAAGTAAGAGAATGGAGAGGAAGTGTTTTGAACCATACCTGTAGGCCATGATTTCCATGGTTTTTACCTTGTTGTAGCTTTCGTATCTCTTTGATATGCTACTTCCAATTTAGATAAGGAAGAGTGAGTATCTATGGGATGTTCCTTTTGGTAATGAGGGCAAAACACTTCATCAAATTCTTGATTTTTCTGAACCTGCAAAACATTCAATTGTGAATTTAGAGAGCTAATAAAATCATATTTAAAGTTTTCAAATAAAACATTGATTTAAGCTCTTATATCTTCTGTTCTTGTAGCAGATTTGGAAAAGAAAGAACAAACGTCTCTAGAATTCTTACCAGCCTTAGAAATTCCTCTTGAATACCTTATGCATAATTCACAAACATCATCATATGATAACTGAATAACATCACCTTTTCCTATCAGATTTAAGAGTTCTAAAAATTCATCTTTGATTCCTTTAAGAAGGAGTGTTTTCAAGATCTCTTTTTCCAAATGCTTATGCTTTGATTTTTGAAGGTTATATTGAAATCGCTCTACATAGTCCTCCAAGCTTTCATCTTCCCCTTGTATCATACCGAAAATATTTTCATTGGATTTTCAATATTCTTCGTACTTCTTCAAGAATATGTTCTTCATGTCCTCCCATGTTTGGATGCAGTTCCCACCTAGGCTCACGAACCATCGGAGAGATGCTCCTTTTAGAGTAAGAGGAAAAACTTTCAATCTTTGATTGTTAGTACAATAATCATATCCTCTACAAATTATTTCAAACTCAAATAAGAATGTATCTGGATCTTCATTTGTCAAACCATGAAAATTTGGTAGATCTTTGATAGGGAATTTGTGCATTTGTGTCACTCCTCCTAGATATTTGATAGGGAATTAAAAAGTTGAAATGTGAGCCATTTCTTTCCATAATAGAAGATGTTCTTTATGTGTTTCTTTAAGGATCCTCCTTCAAATTTTTCTGTCAATTGGTTAGTGAGATGGGTGGTGCTTACATCACCACTCGAGTGGAGTTACAAGTTTTTTTCAAAAATTCTACCTCTAAAATTCAAAAAAACGCAAGCATTCATTTCTACCTTAAGCTTTCACTCAATTTTGTTGTGAAGTGGGCCAGTGAACAAGTGTGTTCCTTTCTCGTTATGCAGGTTCTTACCTTTCATATTTAATACCCAATTCTTCCCAAGCAGAAAAAATTAAATATGCATCACTCTTTCTAAATGGCATACACTCTCCCCGGCAACGACACCAAAATGTTGAGGTATAAAAGGTATCTTTTTAACACCTATTTATCTCACATTAATTATTAATCCAGGAACGAATTTTTATTTCAAGAGTGTACTCAGTCTGAGGCCGCAATTTATCCAAGAGTAATGCTCTTCAATATGTAGTATAGTGTTCTAAATGCAAGAGTAAATGGATGCTTGGAAAACGAAATCTAATTACAATAACATGAACTCAAATGCTCTTAAAATCTATCTATTCACTCAACAACCATCAATCGAGGATACAATAGCAATAACTCATTCCTCTAGAAATTGATGCCATTGAAATCAAACTAGAACAAGAAAATCATTCTGGGAACGTGGAAGCAATAACTAGTGTTCTCTATAGTTGATGATCCTGCTTTAAAGCAATCAAAGGGAAATCGAAATTGAACTAACTGCTATTGAAAGTAAACAAAGAACTCTTTTTAAAAGCAAGAATTATAAATGAACAACAATCTGTAATTGAATGGCTATGTGCATAAACAAAAAACTGTAACAATGTAAATAAACAATCTTTCTGCAATCTGAAACTAATGAATCAGAAATGATCAACACTCTGGAATCGAACATCAATGTAAATGAATAACAAACTGAAAATAGAAGAATCGAACAACAAATATTAACTTAATGGAATCAAACAACAATTCTATTAAACACCAAACCCTATCGACAACAAACATTATTAAGCAATCCAACAGAATAACAAATGAAGTAAATATTGAACGGAAAAGCTTTACAAGCAATAACAAGATGAACAATACCGAAATTAAGATTCTTGTTGAAATGGAACAACAATGCAATTAATTAGCGCACAGAGTAATATCCATAAGCAATTAAACAACAAACCGGTTAACTTGCAAACTGTAATAAAAGAAAATATAAACTATCTCACAACAATAATGAAAAGATAGAGATACAAACAACGGATCGATCCACCAGGGCCGGGCCCTCAACCACCGGTGAAACACCGCTGGGCTACTGTAGAACTAAGAAATTAAACGGAAACACGTTCTTGTATTAATCATGCATAACAACGTTTACAAACAGTCGATCTCTGTTTAATAAATGAGAGTCGATGAGGAATTGTGTGATTAGAATAGGAAATCTCTCCATCTCTCATCCATCGTTTTTCAATATATAGTACATGCTCTCCTTTTATAATCAAAAAGAGGAGAAATTAAATAGCAAATATGATCTCTCATAACAATATTGGATTGTCCCCAACAACTTGATCAGAAAGAAAATATATTTCCATCCATCTTTCAACAAGAGCAAGTCGAATTTGGATTTGCAGCTGAGATAATTTGGAAGACGGTTGCAACAGTAAATCTGAGAAAATCGTGCTCAAAGAACCTTGTGTTTCTCTCAATACAGGCCGAATTTGGGAAAACCGTTCTTTAAAAAAGTTAATTTGGTCCGTTTTGGACAAAACCCATGTTCCAGATTTTCCAGATTCTTCTTCATTTGCTGATAACTCAACCGCAAAACTATCACTTCTTATTCCAACGAATTTTTGAGTTGGAATATTTGATGATGATTTGGAGATCAAATCTGCAATCTGGAAAATATCTTGAAGGCTAAAATGGTGAGGGTTGGTACAAAATATATTAATAAACCATCATTGATAAAATTATCCATAATAATCATCCATTTATTAAAAATAAAGGAGAAGAAATAATATTAATCCATAAGAGCATAAATCATTATAAAATGGATTTATATGATAAATTATAATAAATGACATGATAAAGAAGAGTAAAAATGGATGAAATAAGTGTTAAAAAGTGGTCGTATTCACGACCCAACATGCTCCTTCACTCTAACTACTCTCCCTTCATAAACTCTCTTTGGAACTTAAAAGTGATAGATTATGTGTGGACAATTTTGAGTTTCTTCTCTCTCCATAAATTCATTCTGAGATTTAGAGTGGTAGAGTTTGTGTTACAACATATCATTTTGAGTTTCTTCTACAGTTCTTCTTTTCCATTAAGATATCAACAGTTAATGGCATTGTAGGGTCTTTCATTATAGGGGTTGTTAAGGGTTTTAAAGAATTAGTTTCCAAAGGGATTCAATGAAGACCACCTGATATAATTACTTTGTGACACACTTTCAAAAAATTTCTTAAGCACTGATTCCTTTCCACAGCCAAGGAATTGTCTCTTAAGATACAACATTTTCAGGTTTCATTACCAAGGATGAAGAAACGAAGTTTAATTTTCCTGGGTTTTTCACATTGTTTCCTCTGGTTATTCAGTGCAGAGGAAATATTTTGTTGTGTTTGTTATTCTCATAATTCTGGCTCACAAGAGGCCTCACACGAGGTCAAATACCTCACAGCAAAAGGTCCCTGCTTTTTTAGACCCAAAATATTGGTTTCTAAAAGGGTTTCGAAACCCAAAACCCACTCAACACCTAGTCCTACACTGTCAGCTCCTGACAGTAGTTCTATTAATCCTTTGTTTGAAGATATCTCTGAAGTACTTCCTTTATTGGAACAAGATTCACCTTTCACACCACTTTATTTCCAAGAACCTAAGTTGGAACAATACTCCTTTGAGTCTGTTTCTTTTACTATTACTCAAGTTCAACAAGCTCTAGGTTCTGGTCCCTTTGCTATTGTCCATCAACCCACACCCATATCATTTTTACCTCCACCTCTATTAATTTTCACAGCAGGTCTGTCGACTGCATTTAACCAAGGAACAATCCATCAAGGTGAAAGCATGGCAGCACCAACATTTTTGTTGAACATATATTATCCACTTATCCTTCCTCAACCAGTGAATGAAATGCCTCAAGATTATATTAAATTACTTCCATGTTTTACTAGAGAAGATGAAATAACTACAGAACACCACTTGCCTATGTTTTGTAATTTTACTGAAAATATTAATGTACAACATCTTGATGTTGTAATGAGGATTTTTTTCTCAGTCTCTAGATGGAGAGGCTAGAAATTGGTTTGAGGGATTGCCAGATAATTCTATTAATA
The DNA here is from genome assembly GCA_034641835.2 of Pinus albicaulis. Classification (NCBI taxonomy): domain Eukaryota; kingdom Viridiplantae; phylum Streptophyta; class Pinopsida; order Pinales; family Pinaceae; genus Pinus; species Pinus albicaulis. Next base: position 1,519,836,762 of record CM076580.1, read on the forward strand.
CATGGGAAGAACTGGAAAATCGATTCACTCAGAGATGGGGTGAAAAAAGGGATCATGGATATTCACTGACAGAATTCAATGCAATCAAAAGAAAACCAGATCAGAATATATCATATTTTATCAAGAGGTTCAATAAGTTGTATAACAGTTTTCCTGTAGAAATGAATCCCCCTAATTTTGGAGCAAAGGTGGTTTTTGTTGCGGCTTTTGAAGTCGATTTTAGTTTCACACTTAGAGGAAGGAGATCCCCTACTCTAGAGCAGATACAAACAATTTTTATGGGTCAATTTGGGCATCATTCCCAATGACTTGGTCAAATTGGACATCATCCCCAGAACCAATGAAATAGGGTCTATCATCCCCTATCATCTCAGTTTCTACATACCCTAAGACAAGAACAAGAACAAATCATCCATGAATTTAATTTTCAAGTACATTTTATATCACTTATGAGCTCACCAAAACAACCTCTCAAGGGACTAACTGCTTTGCATATGCAACTACCTCCATTCAAGGGTGCTTTGCAAAGCACTTCCCGACATTCAAGAGTGCATTGGTCAAATGGGAGCGAAATTCTCATTGTTCCGGAATCTCCACATGGATAGTGCCTTCTAAAAGAGTCCATATGTATCAAACTTCAAATCCAAGTGTCCATCTAACACCTCTGAGCATGGGAACATTTCTTGCCTATTATTAGAATGTAATTGATTGAGAAACTACCTTAGTTGCCCTATAAATTGAGCACAAATCCTAGTGCTAGGGAAGGAAGAAATTTGGTAAATAAATGCTGTTGGATTCACAATTGATTGTGTGATAAGAGTGATATGCTGCTGGTGAGATGTTTATTGTGATGAGGCTGGGATGATGGTGGAGCTGGTGACATCAAATCGATCGCTGGTTGTAACCTCCCCTTTCTATCCGTTAATAAATATTGCTGCTCATTTTCCCATATATGTATCTGTTTATGTTTCTATTTTTCATATCATGGATTCTTAACTGATATATATGTTTCATGTTTCATTGATTTAACTGATTAAGATAAATAACCATCTGTATATTGCAATCTCTTTGTTGTTTAGTGTTTATAATTGTAGGAACTAGTTTGGCGATCAAAGTTGGATTGCAAGCTATAACAAGAGCGACAGAAGGAGAATAGGAAGCGCTTAGATCACAAGTAAGTTCCTCTATCTTTCTGTGTGTCTATTTACTCTTAGAGAAAGTGTCTGGAAAGTCTTTGATCTGTTTTTCTAAATGCATAGCACCATATTTAGGGAATGTGTTTTATCTGTAATTTATAATTTTGCATAACAAATTGGCGACTCCGTTGGGGAGTTTTCCTTATCATTCCTGGTTTTTTTGCCTCTTCTTATCCACCCAGTAGCATCTACTATCAATTATTAGATTTTTGAATCAAAAAATTGCATTAGAAGTATGTTCAGTAGCTTGAATTTTGAATCTGTGTTGCGCCCAATGCACTGTTGGTCAAGACATAGTGCTTTGCATAGCATTGTCCCCCACTCGGGGGTGCTTTGCAATGGACTGTCTTCATTTAGAGACTGCATTGCCCCCTAAGCTAACCAAATTCCCTTTGAATTTTTCGTTGCCATCACACTCAACCTTTTGTTTGCTGTGGTTTCAATTGTTTGATGCCTCATAGAGACCAGTGAATTTGCTTGATTCTTCCTCTGAAAAGTAAGTTTGTTCAATGTATCTTTAAGTGTTTTTCTTTATCATTGAAAAATAAAATTCAAAGTATTTTATTTCCGCATTAGATTCATTTCTTTTCATAAAGGAAATTTTTGTTAAGTTGTTCGTTTCCTATAGGAAATATTGTAGTTCCATTCTTTGTTTTTCCTAAAAGAGAAATTGTTGTTAAATTCATCATTTCTCAAAGAAGAAAGCATTTGTTTTTGTTGAGTTGATGCATATAGTTTCCTTTTTTCATTCACATTAAGGGTACTAAAAATAAAAACCTACATTTGCATGTAGTGAATTGTGTGTTTTGCATAGGAACAAATTAGGAAAGCTGCATATTAGTTTGTGCTCTTTGTTGTTTGCTCTCAAAACTGATTACTATTTCCCTTTGTAGCTAGGATTTTCATTGAAAAAGATAAAATTGAAAAGTTTGCTTATCATTTTAGTTTTCATTTTAGGAATTTCCATCACATCATTGTGGTGAACATTGAAATGAAAATTGATAAACAAGATCAACTTAAAATTTACATCAATTTACCTAAAAAAGAATTGGAACCATAACGATAACATTTAGAAGGTATAGGCTAGAGATGTGTTCTGACATCGTAAAACATAACAGCTGTCATTACTTGTCTACGATACATTCCGAGTGTGATACCTCACTCCATGTACGTAAGTATATCGTAGCTTGTCCACATACCTTCGGGTATATCGGGCGGTGTTATAGTACAAAAAGTATAAAGGGGTGCTCTCACTGTGCGGTTTCACATTAGACAACGCTAATACGAACTTGGGCCTCCATGTACCTTCGGGTATATTTGGGAGGATAACTTTAGGTTTCTATCCATCCATAGTGAACTGAGTCGGCCGCCTTGTAAATTGTGATATACCGAACACAACATTTTGGGAGATTGCCTGCCCGTACTTCTTAGTTCGCCACAAAGTATTATGCAGCTCATAGTTTCTTAGTAAAACTTTTGCCTAGAATTAACCTTTTATTTTTATTTGTTTGTGGTCATAAAATAAAACAGTCATCATGAAAGAAGAAAATACCTTTTCCCTTGGTTCGTGTAGACTTGCATTGAAACCACCTTTACCACCTGAAGTCACTTTTGGTCAGTGAATACGACATCGCTCTACCGAAACCAGTGCCATCAGTACCTCTGTAGAAGCATCATCTTCACATATACCAGAGTTAGCACAAGTTGTTTCTAAAAATCCTGGTTTGTCTACTGTTGTCGAGACAGAACCCTCACAGCTACCCGTGGTAACAATCCATCAAATCAGTGAGACCATACCTCTCGAACCTGACGTTGTTCAACTGGAAGTTGATCCAGATCTTGTCACTTTTTTTCCAAAACATCTGCATCCCAAATTCAAACGACTGGAATTTGTTCCTTTATCAGTTGCCCCACAATCTATTGTAGCCATAAAGTCTCCCATATCATGTAGTCAACCTCCTGAAATACACTTTTAGCCTGATGAAGAAATCCTTCCACCTGGTTTAATTTCGATTGAAGAAATACCACAAGACAAAACACCTTTAACTCCAACTCATTTTGGGGTGGAGCTTTACCTGTACAAGTCTTTTCCTCAATCACCTGCCTCTGCTTTTGTTGATCCTATGCCTATTCAAATTCCCATTGATCCAATAGCGTATACATTTGGTCAAGTAACCATGCCTGAACCAACATCTTTGGTTGGACCATCTGTTCCGATTGTGATAGCACTTGCTCTTGCTACCTCATCAATGTTGACAACTTCACCAGAGTCATATTTACATGGTGGGCTTATGGTCCCATCAGGTTATAAATCTTTATCTAGAACTTTCTCTAGTGCATCTTCAAATCCATGGACTTCACTAATGTCATTGTCTGGTGTTCTAACTAGTAAACCTATAGTGAGTAATGAACAACTTGATCTTTATATCCATCATCAGGGAAATATCAAGCTGGTCCATCTGGTTATATTCCATTGAGTACCATATCAACTGGACTCCCTTCATTTGGAGAAATTTTTTTTCCATCTTATTATACTCCTCATGCTGGGGGGAAACCTATGGTCACTCACTTTGACAGTACTCCGTCAATATTTGGTCATCCTAATGTCGAAATGAATGTTTGTCAATGGAAACCCACTCTGCCTATCCAACCACAAACGGTTGTACACTCGTATCAACCGTTCAAACTGTTGCACCCACATCAATTCCACTTGTTAATACATCTTTACCCTTGTTACAGACTCAAACTATTTTACAACAACCGTTTCAGGCGAGTCCTTCGACTCAATACCCTCAAGTATTAGGCCCTCAGACTCCAACTCCTTTGGCTGGTTTATAACAACCACCTGTATTCAGAATTGTAGAAATTTGCCGAATAATGATTAATTATCCACCGAGACTATCCTGATCACATAAAATTCGAATTTATATGCAACACATAATCTCTTCCACTCAGATCATCACACATGCGGAAATAAAACAAGCGATAGCACATCAATTCATCATACACATTAACACAGTATATATGGGGAAAGCTTATAGCTGAAAACCCCGCAACTATTGTGTATATTATAATGGAGAAATCATGTAACAAAATCAGTACAATACTCCTCACAAGTACTCAGTACTATCTCATGAAGTTACACACAAACTAGCTTGGTTTTGAATAGGTTACTGGTTCAAAACTCACCACTAATTGCCTTGCCTCTATTGCGCAATCATGGCCTGTCTAAATAGAGATCCAAGGTTCGAATCTCCTTGGCTTGATAGCGCAATCATCATGGGCAATTGCCTCCAAGTGTGGTGCAAATATCATGCACAACTGATGTCCCAACTGATAGCTGTACTCACCCTTTCATCTACCTCTTTCACTGGTCTCCACTGAACTGTCCATGCACTGTAGTGAACTGATGTGTTCTTGAGTTGAATAATGAGTTACTAATTAATGAATTAAATAATATTTAATTCACTCCACTCATGACTAGTTGATTAGCTAGTTAAACTAATCTCAACCAGTTCAACTAAGTTAAACCGAACACAACTCCACTAGTTGTCTCATTAACTCCACCAAACTTCTGCCATTGAAGTCCTAACTGAAGTCAACCATGCATGTGCTCACCAAACCCTTAGGAATAGCATAATTCCTCTGTTAGATGCATGAGCCACTTCCAAGGCTCGAACTGAAGTGCTCCAAGAGAGTAAACTGAAGTTTATAGTCCAAATATTATTAAGGGTAAATAATATTTGACTTCCCTATTTTTAGGATAGGTAGTCTAAATATAGACTTCGACCTATAGGTCAAAAAAATAGAGGTCCATCTATTTTTACCAACATGACCAATACTCCAAGAATAACATACTGCAACCCCTGGACCATGCTCCATATGTCTAAAAATAGACATAGTCTAAAAATAGACTTTGCGCCAAAAATAGCCTGCGGGCCCACTTAGTGAAGGCTACTTCATTTCACTAAGCTCCATCATCTTGTTGCATTTTCAACACTCCCTCTCAACAAGATATGGATTATCTGCAACCCCTATCCTGCCTTTGTGGTATTCTAATTTGCTCTTGGTGAGCGCCTTCGTCAAGATGTCAGCATCCTGATCCTCCGTGGGAATATATGAAAGTAACATGATTCTCCGCTGCACACAATATATGATATGATGGTACCTGATGTCGATGTGTTTGGATCTATCATGAAATACTGGATTAGCCGAGAGTTTAATGCAACTCTGGTTATCACAGTAAATCACTGTAGGCTCCAAATGCAACCCGAACAATCCAACAAGGATCTTCCTCATCCAAATAGCCTCGCATGCAGCCAAGCTAGCTACCATGTACTTGGCCTCTGCTGAACTGAGTGCCATGGATATTTTCTTCCTGCTGTACCAGGAAACTGCTGTCGACCCAATGCTGAAAACTCCTCTAGATGTGCTCTTCCGGTCCATTGGGCTCCCTGCCCAATCTGCATCAGTGAAGCCAGAAAGCTTCACTCCATCCTCCTGTCTGTACCATAGACCATATCCCGATGTGCCTCTGATATAGCGTAATACATGCTTGCCCGCCTTCCAAAAGAGCTTGGTAGGCTTAACCATAGCTTGCGAAAGCTGGTTAACTGCATAGCATATATCGGGTCGTGTATTGACCAGATACATAAGCTACCCCACCAACTGTCGATAGACAGTGGCATCCACTACCTCCGCTGAAGTAGCATCCTCCTTCCTCCAACCACCAGGAAGAGGAGTGTCAACAGGCTTGCAGCCTTGCATGTTGAACCTCTCCAGAATCTCCCGGGCATACTTGCCCTGAGAAACAAACAGTCCTCCGCCGCGCTGCCAAATCTCCAATCCCAGGAAATAATGAAGGATGCCCAGGTCCTTCATCTCAAACTCTCGTGCAAGATCCTCCTTGCATGAAAGTATCAATTTCTCATCGCCAGTCAAAATCAGATCATCTACATACAGTACGATGATCAACAGCTTCCCCTCCACCACAATCTGGTACAGGTTAGGATCCGCCTCACTCTTGGAGAATCCAAGCCCGGTGAAGTAGCTGTCTATCCGAGTGTACCAAGCACGAGGTGCTTGCTTCAGCCCGTACAGTGCTCTCTTGAGTCGGCACACATGCGACTCACTGCTGAAGATCTCAAAACCTTCAGGCTGCTCTATGTACACCTCTTCCTCAATAACTCCATTGAGGAACGCAGTCTTCACATCCATCTGATGAATGTGCCACCCCATTTGTGCTGAGAGAGCAAGGATCGTCCGTATGGAAGAGTACCTTGCGACAGGTGCAAAAGTCTCCTCATAGTCAATCCCCTCGATCTGTGAGAAGCCATGGGCGACAAATCTCGCCTTGTACTTCTCCACACTCCCGTCAGCCGCCTGCTTCACCTTGTAGATCCATCGCGAACCCACCACTGATTTCCCAACCGGTCTTGGGACAATCTCCCATGCACTGTTCCCGACGATCGAATCATATTCCTCGATCATGGCATCAACCCATGCGGGTTCCTCCACAGCTTCCTCAAAAGAGGATGGCTCTGTCACAACACATTGACTCACAAGAGCCATGTATCCAGTAAACATTTGTGACCAGCTCACTGCGCTCAGGCCGTAGGTGGTCCTACAACCTCTCGCATCTCTGGAGGATGTGTACTAGAAAGGACAAGCACTCTTCGATGGTCAGGCGCCGCATGGGTGGTTTCTTTCCATTTCCGAACTTCCTCTGTGGCTGATCCACATCCAGAAGCTCCTCCTTAGGAACTAACAAATTCTCATCTCGCATGCAAGTGTAGCTCCCTCTCAAGCGAACACCGTATTGGCTTTCTCCTCCCGAAATTTTATATCCCGTCGCACAACAGTCTTGCGACTGTCTGAAAAATACACCCGATAGTTGTGAGGTGTATCAGTGTACCCCACAAATATTCCAACCTCAGCAGTTGGATCCAGCTTCCTTCTTGCATCCTTCATCACATGCATGTAGACAGAAGAACCAAAGATTCGCAAATGGGAAATATCAGGCCTCTTGCCAGAATAAGCCTCCTCCAGTGTACACATGCCAAGAACCTTGTGAGGACAACGGTTCTGCACATACACTGCTGTATTGCATGCCTCAGCCCACAAGTGAAGGGGTAGGCCCTGATCATGCAACATCGCCCGTGCAGCACCCACGATCGTTCGGTTCTTCCGCTCAGCCACCCCGTTCTGCTGTGGGTTATGGGGTGCGATGAGCTCTCTCCGAATCCCTTCTGCGCTGCAGAACTCCTTGAATTCAGCCGAGATGAATTCATCACCGTTATCACTCCTTAGAGCAATCACCTTCTTCCCCAACTCCTTCTCGACCAATGCTTTAAACTCACAGAACTTCGCGAATGTATCGCTCTTCTTCGGCATGAAGAAGATCCAGCACTTTCGAGAGAAATCATCAACAAAGATCACATAATACTTGTGCTTTACTGTCGAAGCAACTGAGAAAGGACCACACACGTCTGTGTGAACTCTCTCAAGGATCGTCGTGGCGCGACTATCCTTCTCGTGAAAGGTGGCTTTCACATACTTCCTAAAGTACACCCCTTGCACTGATCTGACTGCGCAAGAGTGCCCTTAGGAAGCCCAGTAGAAATCTGCTGCAGAATCTTCAAAGCTCCATGGTGAAGGTGGCCCAATCTCCTGTGCCACAGTTCGCCCTCATCATCCCGGCTCACCACTTCTCCCGCTTTGCATGCCATAGCTGTGCAGCCATCTACCTGCAACTGATAAAGGTTCTTGGTTCGAACCCCTATCTTCCGGGTCTCTCCAGTAGTCTTACTGCGCAGGAAGGCTTTTCCTTCGCTGAAGACCACATCATACCCCTTATCCTCCAACATCGCTACTGAAATCAGGTTTTTCTTCAATCCAGGTACATGCATGACATCCTTCAATACAAAGGGTTTACTAGACTCCCTCTGAAAGGATATGGTACCGATACCAGTCGCACTGTATCTACCATCATCGCCCATCTCGATGTGCACACCCAAATCTTTGTCCTCCAGATCTGAGAACAACTCCCGATCTCCCATCATATGAAATTATGCACCGCTGTCCAAGAACCACACCGATCCCATCACACTTGAAACCAAGCATGCGATCAGTGAAAAGTCAAGCTCGAACTGCGAAGCCAAAGCTTCTCCATTTTCAGATCTTCCCGCTTGCTTGTTTTTCTTCTTCTTTGGACAATTGGTAGCATAATTTCCGTGATCATGGCAGTGAAAACACTTCAATTTCGCCATATCCTGCTTCTTGCCCTTTGCACCGGAATGAGAAGTTTTCTTACCCTTCCCCTTCTTTGCTTTGGCAACCAAAGCGCAATTTTCTTCATCAGCTACCTTTGATGAAGATCCATCCCGAGTAGTCCTCCTTATCTCCTCCTGCATGAGATCCACCCAAAGGCGCTCCCATCCCGGCAGCTTCTCCCGACCATTGACACTATCTTGATATGAGTGCCAAGCCTTCGAAAGACCAAGGAGAGCCAGGTTGACCATGTCCTCATCTTCGACAGTCACCCCTACACTTCCCAGCTCATCTCTTCATTGAGTGAACTTCGTGAGGTATTTGGCGATACTGTCGCCCTTCTCCATCTTGATGTTCCTGAGCTTATCTTTGAGCGCCAACTTCCTTTGGTCGCTCTTACTCTGGAATAGATCCGTCAAAGTGTTGTGTAGATTAATCCGTCTTGTGGACAAGACCGATCT